>JACXGI010002249.1:66388-76465 GCA_016801175.1 Esox masquinongy
TATTAGATCCTACTGTCGTCTCTGTATCAGATCCTACTGTCGTCTCTGTATCAGATCCTACTGTCGTCTCTGTATCAGATCCTACTGTCGTCTCTGTATCAGATCCTACTGTCGTCTCTGTATCAGATCCTACTCATAGTAGGATAGTGTGAGGTCCTTGATTTTGGTATTTGGTGTCGTCTTGGTATTTGGTTCAACTGCTGTTTTGGTTTTGACGGTGTAATATCCACAGACAGTTACCGCCACTGCCAGCCACTCTCTAATGCCCCAATAACCTGCATTGTGTTGGAAATGCCAAGCGGGCGCCTCCATCATGCTCCGTCTGATGGAGGTCACAGTCGAACTCAGCTGTCAGCTGCTCAGTTGGGTGGTCAATAGGTCTCACGTACAAACATGTGGTTCCATTCAATGAATCTCTGTGCTCTCAACCAATGAAAGTTTTCCTTTGCCGCTGTCACCTAATTCCACTGTAAACAAACCTTGCACAGTTAGACTGTGGCATCTGTCATAACGTGTGTGTGTGCGTGTGTGCGTGTGTGTGTGTGTGCGTGTGCGTGTGTGCGTGTGTGCGTGTGTGTGTGCGTGTGTGTGTGCGTGTGCGTGTGCGTGTGCGTTTGTGTGCGTGTGCGTGTGTGTGTGTGTGTGTGCTAACTTTCAGAGGACACAGTGGTAGCGGTGTCAGTCACTGGGATACTGAAAGTGTGGATTGTCACCCAGGATGTGAACAGGATGCAGGTACTGTTACTTCCTGCTTATAACATCCAAAATTGATTCTGCAACTGATCAATATTATTATGCAATAAGGACTGATTATGTAATTTTTTCCCCCACTGAACACATTAAATATGAACATTTCTATCCAGAGTTTTTATGCAAATAAAGTAATGTAATGCCGTGTATGAAAAATCTAATGGCTGCAGTTCTGTTTTATTATTTTCTTTACTTAGATTTTAGAATAATGTAAATAAATGGTGTTTTGGCAGTTGGATGGAAGCCTAGCTATTTACATATCTATCATACCACTTTAAATATATCTGATTCCCAACCGATTACATTTAATGCAACAATGTGTGTGTGTTTTTCCTCTCTCTGTCAGGACTTGGACCCAGTGTTCGAGGAAGAGTCTAAGCCCATCTACTGCGGGGGCTGTCAGAGTATCTCCTTTTGCACCTTCACACAGCTCTCTTTGCTGGTGGTCTGCTCTAAGTTCTGGAGGGTAAGACACTAGTTCCCATCCTCTGTGCGTCTCCTTGTCTGCCCTGGTGGGAACTGTCTTACAATCACTCTGGATACCTACAGATGTAGGACCTTAATTTGATCAACCTGTTTGGGACGACGTTTCTAACACTGTTGGTTATTTTGAACTTGTAGTTCAAAAAGGCATCTGAAGTTTGTAATTTTCACCTTGAAAATTTTAACTATTTTCCCTTTTGAAAAAAGCATATCAACCCATCTGGAATATGTATATTAATTATTTCCCTGCTGTAGCAAAATGGCCTAAATTATGATCCTAAGAGTGGTTTTGACTGGCCTGCACTTAGCCCATCAGCCTGGTCCCAGATCTGGTCCCAGCTTTAAAACCGACTATTAACGTTGTTGTCAGTGTGACACAAGTTGGTAACGCGACACAAACAGAGCTGATACCAGGCTAACTTGGCTTGTCTCTGTACCGGCGTTGTCCTCATCCGTCTCCATCTGCCACGTCCTGACATGTGTCTGTCCATCAGGTGTTTGATGCAGGGGACTACTCCTTGTTGTGTTCGGTGCCCAGTGAGGGTGACCAGGCCTGGACCGGGGGCGACTTCATCGCCGCTGATAGGGTCATCATCTGGACCGAGGGTGGCAGCTCCTACATCTACAAGCTCCCCGCCAGGTGAGCAAGAGTCTGCGTGCATGCGTGTCGTATGTATGTATGTATGTATATGTATATGTATATGTATGTATATACGTATATGTATATATGCTAAAGACACTCCAACAGGCAACAGTGTGAATCTGAGTGGTGAGGAGAACGGGGAACCGGAGAAAGGGATGGTGAACAAGTTGCCTCACGCTGGCCTGGTCAATTAACATATCGCTCATTATTATCATCTCTTCGGATAATAAAAGAGCTGTGTTGAATGTATCCCATAGAGAGAGACGCTAACTAAGCTACCTAGGTAATGTGCTAGTTGAGAATACATAACACATTAACTTACTTTTCACGTTTTCCCTTTTCCAATTACATTCAGGTGATTAGTTGACAGAAAAGCCTACCTGTTTGGTCCTGCAGCCTCTCCTCCCTGTTTTATCTTTAGTTCTGTCATTTTTTATTGAATTTTCCGATAACTAGCCAGATCTCTCCTAACAATTTGTCATATGGCCTCCAGCGTGAATTTAGTATGGTCCCGGTTGGATGTCTAGTGATTGAATGACAAGCTACAGGTACCAGTTTATGTGGAATTGTACCCTTTTTCTTTCTTATCGATTCAATGGGAGAGAAAATCATTTTTAAATGTTAAAGAAAACGATCGATCTGTCACATTCCTCCTGTCGTCTCCGTCTTCAAGGTGAGGAGGAACACGGATGTTTCGAATGGCCGCTGCCCACATGGCACCCGATCCACAAGGATCCAGAGTCAGTCCCCACCTGATCCACAAAGATCCAGAGTCAGTCCCCACCCGATCCACAAAGATCCAGAGTCAGTCCCCACCCGATCCACAAAGATCCAGAGTCAGTCCCTCCCGATCCACATAATCCTGTTTCTTATCATCTACATGGTGAAATGGATGCTAGATCAGTCCTATGCTAGATCAGGAATAGGATGCCTTGTGGGATGTCCTTATGGTATGTTATTTGTTGTATTTGCTTAGTCCTGTCCTGTGTGAGGGAACTAGTGTGTTTCCGTCTATTTCACTCTTTGTGGATGTACATTTACTGAAATGTCTTTTTTTTGGGGGGGGGCTTGTCTTTTCTTAAACTGTGTGCATCTGGTAAGTGACATTGGAAACCCAAAAGGCTTTCTCTTGTTGGTGACTGTTTTTATATGTAGCTCCCTGATTTTAGTTAAGTGGTGGCTAATTGGTTTTAGTTGCAGCTTACTTGTTTTAGTTAAGTGATTGCCAAAGGTTTTTAGTTGTAGATAACTGCTTGTAGTTAAGTGTTAGCTAACTGGTTTTATTTTTAATTAAATTGGTTAAATTGGACTTAGCTGGGAAACCATGTTTGAAAGGCTCTTTTTAAGTGTTTTTCTAGTCTTTTTAGTGTCTTTTTAAATGTTTTTTTAGAGCCTTTCAAAACATACTTTTCTGAGGTGGACTTTCTGTTGGATTTTTTTAATAGTTTTGTTTGTTTACTGTTGTGATGGTGTATTGTTGGTTCTGGTTTGTCTGGCTGTAATTTTCATGAACTTTCACAAGTTCTTCTTGTCGTGAACTTACCTGTCTCTCTTCCTTCCTCCCTACTAGCTGCCTGCCGGCCAGTGAGCACTTCCGTACCGATGTGGGAAAGGCCACGGAGGGCTCCATCCCTCCTCTGGTGTACAGCATCGCAGATCGCGTAGACAAACAGGTCACTCTCCTTTTCCCCACTCTCATCACACACACTTGTTGGTTTTACCATCAAAGTGAGGACTGGCAGTTTGGTACCATTATAAAAACAGTTTTCTCTATCCCTAATTCTAACCCTGAAGTTAACCCAGTCAGTCAGATGAAGCCTCTTGTCAAAATGAGGACCTCATTTCGCATGATTTTAATTGTTCTACTATTGTAATGAGGTCCTCTCTAAGATAGTAAAATGGCAACGCACATGTTAGCAACGCACATGTTAATGTCCTCCTTTTGTCTTCACGGTGTTCCCTGTTTGTTCGTGGCTGTTTCTGCCCTCACGCCAAACGTGATAATGTTAGGCCTGACGGGAAACATCCGTTATTTGGTGGTTTGGCAGGAACAGATGTGTGACACGCCAGGCTAGTGCCCTGTTTGCCGTATTTCTGTTTAGACGTACATTGTTGTTTGTTAATTTTTACTGTCTGTGCCTTTTTGTTTGTTTTTGCAATTATTCTTTTGATCTCTATCTGTTGTTGCCTTCCCTCCTCTCCTCTCCTACCCACTTTGGCCGTCCCCCTGGCTGGAGGGTGTGTGTGCCCCTAATAGGAGGGTGCTGCGGGGATAGACATGGTGCTGTGCCTCCCTGCCAGCGGAGTAGACCCGGAGCTCTACAACCCAGAGCTGCTATGCCACCACCGGCCTCTAGAGGCACCAGTAAGCTCTTTGCTGCAGTGTACAGCAGGAAAGAGGCGCACGCTCTGGCGTTGGCCAGTAGGGGGAGCTCTCTGCTCTCAGTCACAGATCCACCGCATCCAATCAGAAGAAGAATGATGGGAAGATGTAAAGGCTTTATATCCTGGTGTTATTACACATCACATTTAATGGCCCCACGAATAGAAATTGATAAACAGTGATTTAATCACACAATTTTATTAGTTATAATTGAACTTGATTAAAGTTAAATTGGTATCCTAAAACATTACTCAAATTGTTTTGCAGAGGTGTTACCTTGTTTTGACCTAGGTTACACCTCCGTGATAATTAATCTGCAACACATGGAGCTGAATTCTGACTGACTCACATGCTTCGGTTTATATGATATGTTGAATCTCCTTAACCCCGTTTAGTAACCCGAACCGTGATTGGATGCCTGCCCCTGTGATCTGTGCACCTCTACGATGCTGTCTTTCTGATTGGCCAGCTCCTTCAACTCACTCTAGCCCACCTGGTTTCATGCTCCTCCCACTAAAACCTCCATCAATGTCCCCTCATCTCTCCTCACAGCGTTGAAGGTGCATGCGAAGCCCACAAGCTGCTTTTCAACTGAAACATTGCCTACCCAAAAAATCAGAGAACACAGTAAACAACATATGATGGTAATATACATCCATAACAAGCTGCCTGTTTAGTGTGGGAGTCATGTAAACTAAACCAGTGGATGAAGAGTCAAAGCCAGTCTAAGGACCTGCTGTTGTGTGGCTTCGTGGTCTTTCTCCAGACAGTGTTTTTCTCCTAAACCTTTGAATTGTGTTTTAAAATCTTTTGTATGAGGTAAATCTGTCACATCAGTCTTTGATGTGTCATTTGGTTACCGCTAGATGTGTGCGTGTGTGTGTGTGCGTGCGTGTGTGTGCGTGCGTGCGTGCGTGTGCGTGCGTGCGTGTGCGTGCGTGCGTGTGCGTGCGTGCGTGTGTGTGTGCGTGTGTGCGTGCGTGCGTGCGTGCGTGTGTGTGCGTGCGTGTGCGTGCGTGTGTGCGTTTGTGTGTGCGTGTGTGCGTTTGTGTGTGTGTGCGCGTTTGTGTGTGTGCGCGTTTGTGTGTGCGCGTTTGTGTGTGTGTGCGTTTGTGTGCGTGCGTTACAATACTTGTGAGGCTCCACACAAGTATAATAACCTATGGTATAGTTGCATGGCTTGGAGGACATTTTGCTGGTCCTCACTTTTAGGTTGAAGTTAGGTTTATAAGCCCTCACAAGTAAAACAAGTGTGTGTGTGTTTCTTTGGTTTGATTTAACAGATCGAATTTGGAGTTCTCATAAAGATTGTAAAACATGAAAAAACCTGCATTCTGGTAGCCTGAACGCAGCTTAAAATTTGGGCTAGTGTGTGGATTTGGGTTACTTGACCCAGGAGCAGAAAAGACTATTGTAACAGTGTGCGTCTGAGTACATTCATACTTTATTACCTGCACTCTGATCTATGACTTTTGAACTATGACCCTAACCAGTGTAAACCATTGAGAAACGAAAAACCTATGTCTCTAAAGGAACCTTTTCCCTAAATAATACACTGCTTTTGGCCAGATTCCTTTGGTCCGGTTAAGGGCAGTGATCTATACAGTAAATGGTTTTCCATTATAGATATAACCCTGTTCCCCATATAAGTAGAAAAGGACAGCTAGTGTTCTGTTCCATGTAACCCATGACCTGTACCGTACATCCAGGTCAGAAGCCAATCAGCCTTCGCTGTTTTGACAAACCAAATTAATGAACTTGCAGCCTGGAAATCCAAACTGGAACGTGCTGTGTGAACAATTAATTTACCTGATTTCCAGGATAACAGATGGGCCTCTTTTTTAAATTTTACGTTAGGGCGATGATCAAGGTGAGTTTCATTTCTTCAGCCTTTAATAGGCCTCTAATTTAAGTATGTTGTTTTGTCAGACAGCGTCACCTGACTGTAACTCTCCCCTCTGAGCATCTTGTCTTTTATATCTGTAAGTGCCTCGTCTTGGACAACCTGCTAACTATATTCATCATGTCAGGTGAATCACCATTATGGACATTACAGGGATCTGCTTCCATCCCATCTTTCTGTGTTACCGTGACAATCGCATTAACAAGGACCCTGCACTTCCTGGAAACGGGGTCGGCAGGCGGGTCGTTAGGTCGTCGCTAGGTTGGTTGCCACCGTGCCTCTCAACCGCGGCCGGGAACACAATTATCGCAGAGTGAATTGGCCCAAGTAAAAGATCAAAGGGTGTGCTCCAAATGGCTCCACGTCCCCTATGTAGTGAACTAGGGCTCCATAGGCCGTGGTCAAAAGTGGTGCACTTGGTAGGATGCCATTAAGGACAGGCCCAGAGACCTACTGGTGAAAGGTCAGCTACCAGAGGACCATCAACCAACATGCATAACTATCGATATTCAGTCCTGCTAGATTTGATAGGTGGGCAAAACAACAACACAGGCCCCGTGTTTTGAGGCGTCTTCCCTCTGCACGCGGCACCAGCGTTCTGCCTCTGCTGTTTCACATGATCCCTGGCTGTTTGTTTATTCGTATGATTCACTGCACGGGCAGCTGAGTCAGGTGCAGTTTCAGGCTGGGGGATCGATGCCCGGGCTGCCTTCCTAAGTAACCCAGTTAGCAGGTGAGGTTGTATCTCAGCGTCCCCTTAATGCCAGCGTGATGTTTTCTCGTTCGGGAGCCCCTCCCAGTCCACACACGGCATGACGTCCCTTCACCTGCCGGGCCGGCTTACCCCTCCTGTGCAAGGAACACGGCAGAATATGACGGCTCTGTTAGACCCGTTGTGAGACACAGCTTTAGTGTACCGCCCTGCTTCCATACCCATCATTATTACGGTCAATGTCTTCCAGCTTAATGTTATCAATAAGCTGTTGTCATTAGAACTGTGATGGACTAAGGTCATTTGATGTTCAGCTCTTGCCAGGCCGCATCAGCTATGACACTGGGTTAGATGCTATTTTCTCCACAGCACTCTGGAGAATTTTAGAGATAGTTGGTCAGTTCTGTGTCCTGTTCTATTGTTCTAGACCGACGCATCACCTTTTTTACTGTTTTTAATCTGGTGTTCTAGAACACGCCATCCGTGGTTCCGACGTTCTGTGTTCTGTGTTCCAGCTGCTCATCTGTCCCCCGGTGACACGGTTCTTCTACGGCCGCCGGGAGCCCTTCCACAAGCTGCTGGTTCAGGGAGACTCTGCTGGGCGCCTGTCCCTCTGGAGTATCCCGGATACCTCACCCCTGCAGCCCCTCTCCACTGTGGCAGGTGGGCCTAGTCAATGTGTTTACGCTGGATGGGCTACATTCTATTGTCTTTCCTTCTGTGCCCTCGTTGTACCAGCCGGGTGTGAATGAGAATGTGGCCTGGGGCTGTTAGGGTTGACTTCCTTGTTCAGGGGCAGAGCAATAGGTTCTTCATCTGATATCTCGGGTTAGGGTTGGGGGGGGTGGTTCTTAGGGGTCTTTTCGGTGCTCCTTTTTTGTGTTTGGTACAGAGAAACTCTTGTCGACATCCTACGGGCCCTGGGCCCCACTGCACCAGTTAGTCCACTAGGTGGCACAACAAACCCAGATCTGTGGGCTCTCTGGCTGAGAAGTCCTCGATGCCCTCTGCTGGTGGAGGACAATCCCCTGTGGTCTGGGGCTTGATTACCTTCTAATATCAGCCTGATAGGCGGCCCCAGAACAAGGTCACTGCTTACCAATGTTAGAATTTATAATTGTAGGGAATCCAGTCACTTTCCAACTCCTGGGATTGTATGAACACACATAAGATATGGAAAATGTGTGGAATTTTGGGGAATTATGTTTAAAACAGCTTATTTCTTTCTCTGCCAACAAGGTAGAGAGGAACCGTTTAAATCAGGGCTGGCCTACTCTTTTCCTAGAGGGCTGTGGGCCTGTAGGTTTTCTATGCACCCCTGGTCTGTCACCCCTGGTCTGTCACCCCTGGTCCCCATAATCAGCTAGATGAAAAACTAAATCTGAGGTTTGTTAGAGAACCTACAGGGCAGTATCTCTCCTAGAACAGGGTCGGGCAGCTCTGGTTTAAACAGTTAGGCTTCCTGTGGATTTCCAGGTGGGGGTTAGCTAATGTGTTGGTAAATGATGATATCCATCCGGGCTTTTAGCCTCCTGGGAAATGTGTTTGACAGGACCTGAAATTGTATTTCAGTGTCCCTGTTGCTTCTGTACCCCCCCCCCCACACAGAGCTCCAGGTCTCCTCCACCATCTCCCTCCAGGAGTCCTTTGATAAGCTGTCTCCCCTGTCTGCCGGCATCATTGACCAGCTGAGCGTGATGCCCGGGTCAGACGAGCCCATCAAGGTGACGGCCAGCGTCTACATCCCCTCCCAGGGAAGGCTGATCTGTGGCCGGGAGGACGGGAGTGTGACCCTGGTCCCTGCCACTCAGACCGCCATTGTTCAGCTGCTGCAGGGAGAGCACATGCTGCGCAGAGGTGGGTGAAAGCGCGTGTGCGCGCGCATGTGAGATTTTAATTGGATGTATGTCTGTCTTTTTCACGGACGCGCGTCTCCCGTCCTTCACCAGGCTGGCCACCGCATCGCATCCTGAGGGGTCACCGTAACAAGGTGACCTGTCTGCTGTACCCGTACCAGGTGTCGCCACGCTACGACCAGCGCTCCCTGGTGTCCGGAGGAGTGGACTTCAGCGTCATCATCTGGGACATCTTTACCGGAGAAATGAAGCATGTCTTCTGTGTCCATGGAGGAGAGATCACCCAGCTGCTGGTGCCGCCGGACAACTGCAGTGTGAGTTCAGCTTTTAACCGACAACTGTGGTCTGAGTGTGACTTCTGCTACTCTCGAAACGCATTCGGAAACCATCTAACATCGGTGGTAGGTTGTGTGTTTGGGTTAGCTCTGGGTTTGTTAGTCCTCATCCCAGGGCTAACATCACGCGGGCAGATTCTGAGATTAGCCCAGGGCTAAAGTTTAGCCCATGCTTAACGAACGCTTCCGTTAACACAGGGTGAACTAGTCTTGTCTTGGGGTTGAGGTTGTCTTGGGATAAGAACAGTGCAGTGTGAAAAGGCCACAATTGAAGAATTGTGTCCTTTGGAGTGTTTTCTGTCCTAAGGACACAGGTTACTATACCTCACTATTTTGTTGGTGGGACTATATGGAAAATATGCATGTTTTTCAATTTCGATACGCTTTTATATCTGCTGTAGTGGATTTTGTGGTCACTCCGCAAGTGCGGCCCGATAGAGGTGGAGCCTGAGGGAGGTGTGTCCTAATAGAGGCGGAACCTGAGGGAGGAGGATCCTAATAGAGGTGGAGCCTGAGGGAGGCATGTCCTGATAGGGGTGGGGTTAATAGAGGTGGAGCCTAATAGAGATGGTGCCTGAGAGTGATTGTTGTTTATAGTTCTGGCTCCTAATCTTACTCAAAGATGCCTCCTATTAATTGTGTAGAGAAGAGTCCTGATGGACACGCTCAGCAGCCATGCATCTTGGTGTCTGTGTGTGAGTGATAGACAGGTACCCTTCCTGTGTGAGTGGTCCATAGTAAATAAAAACGGTCTGTGCATAGGGAAGGAGAATCATCTCTGGCCGTCTTAATGACCTGTTAAGTTATGCGGCCGCATTATAGCGCGTCAATACGCCTACTAAAGGAGCCCCGACATTTAATTGATGTGTGAGAAAGATGGACAGAGGGAGGTGAGAAGACGGGTGCTGGGTTAGCACTGCAGGGTTTGAGGGATCAGGGAATCCCTTTGTAGCTCAGGTCCTTGTACCGGTCAAGTCTGGTGGGGTGTGGGCAGGTCCGGTTGGGTGTGGGC
>JACXGI010002250.1:0-33178 GCA_016801175.1 Esox masquinongy
ACCAGGCAGGTCCGAGATACTGTTGTGGAGAAGTTTAAAGCCGGATTTGGATACAAAAAGATTTCCCAAGCTTTAAACATCCCAAGGAGCACTGTGCAAGCGATAATATTGAAATGGAAGGAGTATCAGACCACTGCAAATCTACGAAGACCCGGCCATCCCTCTAAACTTTCAGCTCATACAAGGAGAAGACTGATCAAGAGGCCCATGCTCACTCTGGATGAACTGCAGAGATCTACAGCTGAGGTGGGAGACTCTGTCCATAGGACAACAATCAGTCGTATACTGCACAAATCTGGCCTTTATGGAAGAGTGGCAAGAAGAAAGCCATTTCTTAAAGATATCCATAAAAAGTCTCATTTAAAGTTTGCCACAAGCTACCTGGGAGACACACCAAACATGTGGAAGAAGGTCAGATGAAACCAAAATCGAACTTTTTGGCAACAATGCAAAACGTTATGTTTGGCGTAAAAGCAACACAGCTCATCACCCTGAACACACCATCCCCACTGTCAAACATAGTGGTGGTAGCATCATGGTTTGGGCCTGCTTTTCTTCAGCAGGGACAGGGAAGATGGTTAAAATTGATGGGAAGATGGATGGAGCCAAATACAGCACCATTCTGGAAGAAAACCTGATGGAGTCTGCAAAAGACCTGAGACTGGGACGGAGATTTGTCTTCCAACAAGACAATGTTCCACAACATAAAGCAAAATCTACAATGGAATGGTTCACAAATAAACATATCCAGGTGTTAGAATGGCCAAGTCAAAGTCCAGACCTGAATCCAATCGAGAATCTGTGGAAAGAACTGAAAATTGCTGTTCACAAACGCTCTCCATCCAACCTCACTGAGTTTGAGCTGTTTTGCAAGGAGGAATGGGCAAAAATTTCAGTCTCTCGATGTGCAAAACTGATAGAGACATACCCCAAGCGACTTACAGCTGTAATCGCAGCAAAAGGTGGCGCTACAAAGTATTAACTTAAGGGGGCTGAATAATTTTGCACGCCCAATTTTTCAGTTTTTTAGTTGTTAAAAAAGTTTGAAATATCCAATAAATTTCGTTCCACTTCATGATTGTGTCCCACTTGTTGTTGATTCTTCAGAAAAAATTACAGTTTTATATCTTTATGTTTGAAGCCTGAAATGTGGCAAAAGGTCGAAAAGTTCAAGGGGGCCGAATACTTTCGCAAGGCACTGTATTGCGGTTTGACGGTCACAGATCGGTATGTTTTCGGTACAGCGCAAAAATGTGTCATCAACAGTTACTGAAAATCAGTTTTTAGTTTATTTGGCAAAAAACACAACCCCAATTCAGGAAGAATATATAACTGCGTGTATACTATACTATACTATAGCTAGCTGTTTATTTTCAAAATGTTTTCAAATGTGTTTGGGTTCATGTGAGCACCATAAACAGCCTCCCACTATGCACCACTGCTGTGGTCAGCAGTACACGCTTCTAGCTTTAAATTAAGTACAGCTTTCATAGGGAGTTGGGCATAGGGCCGGGCATAAACACCACAGACCCGAACCCCAAATCACAAAAGATAAGCAATACTTTTTCTGGTAGTCCATAACCACATTGGAAGCCGATTTTGTCTGACCTGACCCCTAACCTTAAAGGTCTGGGCATGCGTCAGCGTTTTCCTTGCGGAATCCGTTTAGAACACGTGAAAACAATTGTGTTTGAATAAATACTTCTTGAAATAAAGGGCAACGGTGGGCGGCAATATTACTAGTGGACAGTAGGGGGCGATGAGCTGAAATCTGCTAACCCAATCCCAAAGAAGAAGAGCTGGTATTACCCAAACAACCTGTTATTTAACTTAAGTTTTATTAGCATGCCAGTACTATGGTTTTGCATGTAGACCCAATGTTTAATTTTGTGTGAAGCTTTGGTCAATATGGTGTATGTTTTGAAGAGTGTGTTAATAGTTTGGATAAAATGTTGTTCAGGAAATGTGTGTTAGCAGTTAGGGTGAAAAACTGTAACACTGAAAGGAGTCCATGGAATTTTCGTCGCTAGTTATTCATGGCTGACTGCTTGTTAGTGACAGCATTGCCATCTGTCAAAGTGCATTCAATATTAATAATTATATGATGGCAATGTTGTTTTCTAGTAAGTATCAGCTTACTTTAGCAATGTTACTGTAAGCCCCTATAGTGTAATGCAGAGTAAATGGTAATTTACCCCTGTTTAAAGTTATAGGCCCTCCTTTAAACCAATGGTCATCAACATGGCAGTGGCTAAATCCATGACTATGATGAAAGTGTTACTTTGAGATGATTGTTGCAAGTCAAGCAGAGTTGATTGTCATGGTTTATATAACAGTGCAAAATGTGATATTAATTACAGTCATAATTTAAACTCAACCCAGTTCATGCTTCTTGTTTAGGAAAAGAACAACTCTATTATTCTAATTGCAACTGTTGGAAGATACGCACTGCAGGGCTTCTATGTCAGGTGCATCTAAAAATTGGATTCCCACAGATATTGCCTCACCCTCAGCATTAACTTCCTCAATCAGACCATCCATCTGTTTAGAGAATTTAGAACACACCACACATCTCAAGCTGCCGCTGATTCAATTAACAGTTTTTTTTTGCTGCCAGAAATGTCTTAAAATGCTTTATTTACTCATTCTCAGCAGTAGATATTAAAGGAGTCAATTTAAATTAACGAAGGCTAACATTTTAATAAACAGGATCATCATAAAGGGCTCAATTCAATCTCAGGGTTTATGGTTTTGGGAAGTCTCCTCATAGACACCCATAAAATACCATCCAGTGTGGGTGTGTGGAGAGAAGGTCTTTCCAGGTATACAGGGTGTGTTTACAGTAGCTGTAGCCTAAACAGTGTCAATTGAATCAAACGTGATACAAGTTTCCATACAGGTGTTCAATAATATAAGAGCTGTATGACTCTTAAAGGTGCCATCTGAAGTAGTGACAAGAGCAAAGTGGTGACCCATGCCAGTGTTTTGATATGGTATACTATAATAGCTCAGTGATGGAGCTGGAAAAACTGAACTACTTGCAGATTCATCAGGAAAGCTATGACCATCAATAAAATGTAAATTTGTATGAAGTCTTTCTTAAGTTATCTTCTCCCAGAATATTGTGTGTATATATATATATATATATATATATATATATATACACACACACACACACACACACACACACACACACACACACACACCATATTTGGACACTGACCCAAAATAGACATATTTGGACACTGACACAATTTTCATAATAATTACGCCACCACAATGGATTTTGAAATGAAACAACTGAGATGCAATTGAAGTGCAGGCTTTCAGCTTTAATTCATGGGGTTGACCAAAAATATTGTATGAAACGTTTAGGAATTGCAACCATTTTCATACACAGTCCCCTTATTTCAGGGGCTCAAATGTCATATGACAAACTAACACAATCATGAATACAATGTTCATTTTTATTACTTTGTAGAGAATCCTTTTCAGACAATGCTTGAAGTCTGGAATGCATGGACATCACCAAACGCTGAGTTTCCTCCTTTGTGATGCTTTGCCAGGCCTTTACTGCTGCTGTTTGTTCATGGGTCTTTCTGCATTAAGCTTTGTCTTCAGCAAGTGAAATGCATGCTCGATCGGGTTGAGATCAGGTGACTGACTCGGCCATTGCAGAATATTTAATAACTTCTTTGCCTTAAAAAACTCCTGGGTTGCTTTCGCAGTATGTTATCTGTAAAGTGAAGCCCCGTCCAATCAACTTCGCTGAATTTGGCTGAATCTGAGCAGACAATATCCCTTTACACTTCAGAATTCATCCGGCTGCTTCTGTCTTCTGTCACATCATCGATAAACTCTAATGACCCAGTGCCATTGGAACCCATGCATGCCCATGCCATCCCACTGCCCCCACCGTGTTTTACAGATGATGTGGTATGCTTCAGATCATGAGCCGCTCCAAGCCTTCTCCATACTTTTTTCTTCCCATCATTCTGGTACAGGTTGATCTTAGTTTCATCTGTCCAAAGAATGCTGTTCCAGACCTGGGCTGGCTTTTTTTAGATGTTTTTTGACAAAGTCCAATTTGGCCTTTCTATACTTGAGGCTTATGAATGGTTAGCACCTTGTGGTGAACCCTCTGTATTTGCTCTTGTGAGGTCTTCTCTTTATGGTAGACTTGGGTAATGATATGCCTACCTCCTGGAGAGTGTTCTTCACTTGGCTGGATGTTGTGAAGGGTTTTTCTTTACCATGGAAGGGATCCTACGATCATCCACCAGTGTTGTCTTCCATAGACGGCCAGGCCTTTTTGTGTTGCAGAGCTCACCAGTGTGTTAGTTTTTTCTCAGAATGTACCAAACTGTTGATTTGGCCACTCCTAATGTTCCTGCTATCTCTCTGATGTTTTTATTTTTTTGCAGTCTAAGGATAAACTGTTTCACTTGCGTTGAGAGCTCCTTTGACCGCATGTTGTGGGTTCACAGCAACAGCTTCCAAATGTGAATGCCACATCTGGAATCAACTCCAGACCTTTTACCTGCTTAATTGATGAAGAAATAATGAAGGAATAGCCCACACCTGTCCATGAAACAACTTTTGAGTCAATTGTCCAATTTCTTTCGGTCCCTTGAAAAAGAGGGGGCTACATATTAAAGAGCTGTAATTCCTAAACCCTGGATGTAAATTCCCTCAAATTTAAGCTGAGAGACTGCACTTTAAGCCCGTATTCTTTGTTTAACTGTAACTTGAATATATTTTGGTAAACAGCCAAAAAAACAAAACTTGTATCAGTGTCCAATTATTTCTGGACATATATATGTCCGGAAACCCCCCCCCCACTAAATTATAAATAGTTAAAACCGGTCACCCAACAACAGTCCACGGGGGGATTAATGATTATTATATATATACACACACACACACACACACACACACACACACAGCCACAGCTCTGGAAAAAATTAACAGTGAAAAAAATTCAGAGTGTGGAAGAGAAGCGTTCAATTCGCTGTGGTCTCTTAATTTTAACCCTTCTGTTCCTCACTCAAAACCTTCCTTTTCGACTTTTTTGGAAAGGAAAGAAAAAGGTGCAGTGGTCTTTTAATTTTTTCTGGAGCTGTATATATATATATATATATATATATATATATATATATATATATATATACACACACACATACATATACACCGATCAGCCATAACATTATGACTACTGACAGGTGAAGTGAATAACACTGATAATCTCATTATCATGGCACCTGTCAGTGGGTGGGATATATTAGGCAGCAAGTGAATTCTGTCCTCAAAGTTGATGTGTTAGAAGCAGGAAAAATGGGCAAGCCTAAGGATATGAGTGACTTTGGCAAGTTGGGTGTTCCCGGTCTGCAGTGGTCAGTACCTATCAAAACTGGTCCAAGGAAGGAAAAGCGGTGAGCCAGCGGGAGGGTCATGGACGGCCAAGGCTCATTGACGCATGTGGAGAGCGAAGGCTGGCCCGTGTGGTCCGATCCAACAGAGAAGCTACGGTAACTCAAATTGCTGAAAAAGTTAATGCTGATACTGATAGAAAGGTGTCAGAATACACAGTCCATCACAGTTTTTTGCGTCTGGGGCTGCGTAACCGCAGACCAGTGAGGGTGCCCATGCTGACCCCGGTCCAATGCTGAAAGCGCCTACAATGGGCACATGAGCATCAGAACTGGACCAAGGAGCAATGGAAGAAGGTGGCCTGATCTGATGAATCACGTTTCCTTATACATCACATGGGTGGCCAGGTGCGTGTGCGTCACTTACCTGGAGAACACATGGCACCAGGATGCACTATTGGAAGGAGGCAAGCCGGTGGAGGCTGTGTGATGCTTTGGGCAATATTCTGCTGGGAATCCTTGGGTCCCAGCAGAACATTCATGTGGATGTTACTTCGACATCCATTCATGTGGATGTTACTTTGACATGGACCACCTATCTAAGCACTGTTGCAGACCATGTGCACCCTTTCGTGGCAACCTTTCATACAGTATTTCCTGATGGCACTGACCTCTTTCAGCAGGATAATGTGCACTGCCACAAAAGAAAAATGGTTCAAGATTTCACCCAATGTTTCCTTAAGCTCATCCTTCAAGTTGTATTGGCTTGATGGGCACTTCTTACATACTATACGACCAAGCTGCTCCCACAACAACTCTATAGGGTTGAGATCCGGTGACTGTGCTGGCCACTCTATTATAGACAGAATTCCAGCTGCCTGCTTCTTCCCTAAATAGTTCTTGCATAGTTTGGAGCTGTACTTTGGGTCAATGTCCTGTTGTAGGAGGAAATTGGCTCCAATAAAGCACCGTCCACAGGGTATGGCATGGTGTTGCAAAATGTATTGATAGACTCCCTTCTGCCTAGAAGGCCAGCATCCCGGGGTCACCTCTTCACTGTTGAAGTTGAGACTGATGTTTTGCGGGTACTATTTAATGATGCTGCCAGTTGGGGACCTGTGAAGTGTCTATTTCTTAAAGACTTGATGATAGGTTAATGATGTCAATTAAGTGTGTAAGTGGTAGGGCAACATTTGAAACGGGTGTTTGAGTGCTTGGGCAAAAACAGAAATGTGCACACCTTTGGGTCCCAAGGACCAAGATTTGGAAACAATGCTCTAATGTATTTGTTCTCTTGCTCAGTTGTGCATTGAGGCCTCCCACTCCTCTTGCTATTCTGGATAGAGACAGTTTGCACTGTTCTGTGAAGAGAGTATTCCATATTGTTGGGAATTTTTCACATGGAATAGCCTTCATTTCTCAGAATAAGAATAAACTGATGAGTTTCAGGAGAGTTCTTTGTTTCTGGACATTTTGAGCCTGTTATCGAACCCACAATTGCTGATGCTCCAGATACTCAACTAGTCTAAAGATGGCCAGTTGTATTGCTTCTTTTATCAGCACAACAGTTTTTTTAGCTCTGTTAACAGAATTGCAAAAGGTTTTTCAAATCGTCAATTAGCCTTTTAAAATGATAAACTTTGATTAGCAAACACAATGTGCCATTGGAACACAGGAGTGATGGTCGCTGATAATGGGCCTCTGTATGCCTATGTAGATATTTAATTAAAAATCAGTCATTTCCAGCTACAATAGTCATTTACAACTTTACTATCAATGTCTACACTGTATTTCCTATAAATCTGATGTTATTTTAAAGGACCAAAATTTTGCTTTTCTTTTAAAAACAAGGAAATTTCTACGTGACCCCAAACTTTTGAACAGTTCTGTACATTCAACTATGTTTCCTGTTTTTCTGTCCTGCATTACGCCTTTATGATATGTATGTACAATGCCCTCATAAAGGCGTAATTCAGGGCAGAAAAAAAGGAAACAGAGTACAACGTTTAGGCAGCAGTGCTACATTTGCAGTCTCCTGTCATCCTGCTAAGAGCCCCCTCCTGACCTTCAAGGAATGAGAAGTCTATTTGCTGTCATGATTTAATTGAAAAGGTCTGTACGACACAGTGATTTGCATTACAATCACCTTTTTTAATTGCCCAAGAAGACTGTGCATGCTTTATGAAGAGTACAGTGTTAAAGGCAACATTTTAATGACTGTCCCCAGGGCAGACACTGTGTGGGACATATAGGCTGAACCAAATAGAGAGGAGAGAGAGTTTCAATGTACAGTATTATAAAGTAGACTATATAATAATTTAGTTCTTTACTAATGATTATTAAAGAGAATTGGACCAGAATGCCTTGTTACTGATCTATCCTTTTGAGGAACGTAATTAGTACATACGCATCACATCACAAATGAATCATGGTACTGATTGTCTTCAGACATTGTTTGATGTTATTTGCATTAGGCTATCCATTATGTCAGTGGTTTTTTTTTTTTCAGATGACCCATTTTTTCAAAATGACAAATTATTGCAAACCAAAATAAACAAATCATAATACATTATTAATACATTATTCCTATTATTATTATTAGTAGTAGCAGTTATTATTATTATTATTATCAGTAATAGAACACATTTATTTTCTCTATGTATATAGATGCACTTTCTCCTGTCAGATGTGCTGGATGCAAGGCCAATGCCTATATTAATTAAGAAAATTGGACAGCAATGTATTGATCTATCCTTTTGAGGAATGTAATTAGTAGGTCCATATATTTTACATCAAAGATGATTCGTGAGACTGATTGTCTTCAGACATGGTTTGATGTTATTTGTACTAGGCAATCCATTACATACATAAGCAAATACAATGAATCCTGAGTCATTACCTACTTCACCTTTAGAATGATAACATTATTAGAACTAAATATTTTCAATCAATCAGTTCTTTGTCTTTCTTCCCTTGGTATGTTGGTTTTAGTCACTGGTGTAAATTATATATTTTATTTCACTTTTAAATTCTTTAATGTGAGTAACAGAGGCTGCTGGCATTACTACACTCTTGAAATGCGTCATCAATCTCCCTAGACAATCACTGATGACATGCTAGCATTCTCGTTAGTGTAAGTTTATGACCTTATCACCACTCACTACTGCCTAATTTCTCACAGAAATTCTGCTCTGGTCACATTATATTTGTGGCAACTGAGCACAATTGGGTTATTGGTCTAAATGTGAAACAATTGGAAAACCCTATCGATTAGTGGTGTGTGCCTTTATCTCCATGCTGTTAGCACGGCACAAGCTCATTTCAAACATTTCCTAACTGAAAGTCAGCCTCATTAATGTATGCAGCTTGAGATTGTCCCTTGCTTCATTTCTTTACTTACGCCCCCTTGCCTTTGTATCAATTTGGAGATTTGGATTCGGGCTGTCCATGTTTGGAACGGATAGGCATCCATGTTCTGTCAGGATTTACGATTTGTTGTGTTTTTTTTAGTTTGATGGAAGCCTTTTTCTTAGGTTAGAAATTGCGTTTCCATACATCCGGCATGATGACACACGAACTTCCTTGTTGTTTTTGTACAGTATGGTCATGATGCCTGGGCTAATCTCACTGTAATGCATGTAAACTACAATTGATAACACTAATCTAGAGTCTAGACGTGGATTAAGGTTTTAGCTGAACTTGTAAGGCATTAAAATGTCATTACTTATTCCTATCTCTAAACAATCTTTACAAATTTCTGGAAAATAATTTGAACAGTATTTCATTTTAGTACCTGTCTCTGAAATTAGGATTATAAAGCTTTATCAATACACACAGCTACATTTACCAATCTTTAAAGGACCAAATCTGGCAGAGCAATTTGCTGAGATTCCTGCTTCTTACTCAGAACCAGATGAGACAGCTAAATGCTAAGGCTCAGTGAACAGCGAGAGCCAGCTAATCTGTTGCTTCAAATTAGGCCCAGGATCAGGCTCTGAGACGTCCAGAAATCTTCACTTCCTGAATTACCCTTGATAGTGCCTTGTGTTCACTTCAAGATGAGAGCAAACTCTAGGGACGAGGGAGTAGCAAACATTTTACAGGCTATATTTAATATGGGGTTTTTATTAGACATTTACCCACATGGTGCCCTGGGAACAGACTGGGTACTGTTTGGATAATGTTTGTAAATCTGGGAAGCTTTTGATCTCCGTCGGTATTGATGCATTTCCTGTTTAAATTACGTATTTGTTATAGTTGTGGATGAGACAGACGAGTTGTAACTGTGAAGAATGTATGTTCATCACAATAAATCATTTTACTATACATGCCTGGTGTTGGTGTAAATGGCTCTGCAGGTGTAATTTATCTTGTTTATTTACAGTACATTGGTACTGGCTTTTGTTTCGTTGGATTTTTTGAAGTCATTGTTCATTGTTAGTTATACTTATTCACTGGCTGTCCCCTAGAAATGTGTTCATGTGAGTGAGCTAGTTACTTGCTAACCGTGTCTCTTACAAATTGGTTAGTTGGACTTGGTTGATCAGCACCTGCGTTTGTTACCTCGTTAGTCTAGATGTCTTTCACCTGTGCTGGCCTACTGACATTTAAGAGCTGCAGTCACAGTGCTTAAGTTGTAATGAGACATGCTAAAAAAGCAGCATTTTTCTCATTTACTTATTATAGAAGCCTGAAACCTTTCTTTTTCCAATTTTTGGTTTCGCCAATGTTGACTTTCATTCCCTATCCTAGATTGGTGAAGATTATGCTTTTGTTTGCCTTATCTTGCACCAACGTAATGGTCATACAGGGTCAGAAGCTTTTTAATGTATTTTTAATTTAACAACACAATTTATAGAGAATGTAACTTCAATACCATATAAAGACGTTACATTCGGCCACTTAGTGCTCCTTTCCGAGGTCACATCCACCTCCACCCACCAGATCACGATGGCTGGCCAACACCCCCGTCCATCCCCAGATCAAAGACATTTTCCAGGGATAGTATAAGTCCAGTCCACATGGCCTAGAGGACACAGAAGCGAGTGTACCCACATCAATCAGGGCCAGCATGCAGACTGTTCACAGTGTACAAAAGGAATGTTTAATACCCTCCTCAAGTTGCTTGGCCGGCACCAAGTAGGGACCCTACTGGATGCTTTTCCTACCCATTTTAGAAACCCCACCGGTTTTATTTTGGTCATTAGTGATTCGATTTTTTGCTTTCCTTTTTCTTGAACAACAGTATTTTGGGGTTAGTTGATAGGGAATGTAATAATGTACTGTATGTTCTTACCGTATGTCTGTTAATATGTCCATTAATATGGCGTTAACATACAGGTGCATCTCAAAATATTAGAATATTGTGGAAACGTTTTTTTTCATAATTCAAATCAAAAAGTGACACCATATTCTATATTCATTACACATAAATGGAAACATTTCAAACTTTTTTGTTTCGATCTTGATGTTTACGGTTTACAGCACATGGAAATCAAAATATATCTCAAAATATTAGAATAAAAAAATGTATTCTGTAAAAAAAGTTACAATACAGAAATGTCGACCTGAGAAGAGCTCTAATCAGCTATTTAACTCAAAACACCTGCAAAGGTTTCCTACTGTATGTTAATTCATGCACTCAATACTTGGTCGGGGCTCCTTTTGCACGAATGACTGCATCAATGCGGCGTGGCATGGAGGCAATCAGCCTGTGGCACTGCTGAGGTGTTATGGAAACCAAGGTTTCTTTGATAGCAGCCTTCAGCTCGTCTGTGTTGTTGGGTCTGGTGTATCTCATTTTCTTCTTGACAATACCGAGTTGGCTGGCCAATCAAGCACAGTAATACCATGGGCAGCAAACAAGTTACCAGTCGTTTTGGCACTGTGGGCAGGTGCCATGTCCTGCTGGAAAAGGAAATCAGCATCTCCATGAAGCTTGTCAGCAGATGGAAGCATGAAGTGCTCTGTAATCTCCTGGTAGACAGCTGCATTGACTCTGGACTTGATAAAACACAGTGGACCAACACCAGCAGATGACTTGGCACCCCACATCATCACTGACTGTGGAAACTTCACACTGGACTTCAAGCAACTTGGATACTGTGCCTCTCCACTTTTCCTCCAGATTCTGGGACCTTGATTTCCAAATGAAATTCAAAATTTACTTTCATCTGAAGAGAGGACTTTGGACCAGTTCTTTTTCTCCTTTGCCCAGGTAAGACACTTCTGACGTTGTCTCTGGTTCAGGAGTGGCTTGACACTAGGAATGAGGCACTTGTAGCCCATTTCCTGGACACGTCTGTGTGTGGTGGCTCTTGATGCACTGACTCCAGCCTCAGTCCACTCCTTGTGAAGCTCCCCCAAGTTCTTGAATCAGCTTTGCTTGACAATCCTCTCAAGGCTGCGGTCATCCCTGTTGCGTGTGCACCTTTTTTACCACACTTTTCTCTTCCAGTCAACTTTCCATGAAATATGCTTTGATCCAGCACTCTGCGAACAGCCAGCCCTTCAGCAACGACCTTCTGGGGCTTACCCTCCTCATGGAGGGTGTCAATGAGTGTCTTCTGGACATCATTGACACCTGGACAAGTCGACAGTCTTCCCCATGATTGTGGTTGTGTGTACTGATGGCTCAGGAAGTTAATTAGCTGATTAGAGCTCTTCTCAGATCGACATTTTTGTATTTTCAATTTTTTATTCTAATATTTTGAGAAACTTTTCCACAATATTCAACTTTTTTGAGATGCACCTGTATGTGCAATCAACATTTTTTATTTCCTCAAAGAGGAAGGCAAATACAAGAGTCTCTTCATTTTGCTAGAAGAAACGTGCCATATACATTTACTGGTTATAAGAAAACCACAGTAACCAGCATTCATAGCAATGTCCAGCTGTGTAATGAAGAATCACCAGAAGCAGAGACTTTTTCAATCTTAGGAAGACTAGCTAACTGGCTAGAATCTGTAAAAACGAGTACCGAGTTTTGAAAAGCCTTCCTTCTAGGATGCGAATAGGGATCATTGGTTGAATTTTCCTAGTGCTAAATTTTAAAAATACTGCTGTCGTGCATAATTATGTCTGTAACACCTCCAATCACTCTCAACTCTGGTGGTAGATAACCTGGTGGTCAAAAGCTTTAGGCTGATAACCAAAACATTGCTGGTTCTAATGCCTGAGCCATCAAGATAAAGCAAATTTGTTGTGCCCCTGAACAAGGCACTTAATTGGAACTGAATGTTGCTCACCTGAATCAAATTCTTGTGGGTTTGGTAATTAGGAAACAATGTGATTAGGCTGTGTTAACTTTGGACTTCATATACTACAACTATTGGCTGGAGGTCGCCGGGAGAGTTCTAAATTGTGCCAAATGATTGACCCATGAACTCTTAATGAAAATCCCGCAACTAGTGGTTCGGGGCACCTGACATCCTACCACTTTGACACCATCCTTACTCCAGACCATCTCGAGTCCTTCCATTTTTTATTTCCCTCATCACTTCTGACCACTGGCTCCTAGATGATCAGAGTCACTCCCATCCCCAAGAAACACTTGATACCTCATACGTAAACACTAAAGACCAGTACACCCGTCTTTCCTCTTTTAAAACAATTGAGTATGCTGTCTCTGACCAACTCTCCAGTTATCTTTCTCAGATCGATGTCCTCTAACTAGTGAGGATTCAAGAGGGGTCACTCTAGCGAGACCGCTGTCCACTTTGTCACAGAGGCTCTTCACACTGCCTGAGTTTACTCTGCTCTGTACTCATCCTCCTAAATCTATCTGCTGCCTTCGACACTGATCCATCAGGGCTTCCGAACTAGAAAAAAGCTCTCTCTGGATAAGAGCGAAATTACCTAAATTCTTCCCCCAGGGCTGTTGCCAGCAATTCTGGGCACCATGAAAGATATATGCCTGGACCTCCTGCCGTACCTTTTGAATAATCACCACCTTTCCCCATGTTAGCTGCAGCCCTGCCTACTTACTGTAACTGAGTTTTTGTCCCACCTAGCTATCTTAAGATGAAAGCACTAACTGTAAGTCGCTCTGAATGAAAGAATCTGCTAAATGACTAAAATGTCAAATGTAAATATTGCCACAGTACTGACACCCTATGCATCTCTCTATCTGCAAGAACAGATGTTTAGTTTTGGCACATATCATGGTGCTTCTGAATATTATTTTCGTCTCTGTAGGAAATGCTGTTGTATTTTGATTGGGTTCCAACAAAAAATAACTGCTCACAAAATGTTCTCAACTCAGTAATTTCCAGGGTAGCAGACACACTGTTTTTTTACCATTATTTCAGGATAAAATATTTTTTTGGTTATAAAAAAAGATACAGCACACATTTTTCCCTTGTCTCAGCGCTCTTCTACTATAGCTATGGAATTAAACACTGTTGGTGGGAATACCTGTTTTAGTTAACTCCAGCAGAATGTAAAAAGGTACTTTCATGGTACTTTTGTCACTAGGGAAAATACCAGGGTACTTGTTCAAATACCATTTTATTTTCCTGCCATATTAGTGACTAAAAACATGTAAGTATCATGATATCTCTTTAAACAGTATTAACATTTAATCTGTTATACAATGTTTACATTACAGAAACAACCATGGGTCTGTTGCAATTACCAAAGTACCATAGTATACCATAGTGTCGTGTGAAAATACCACAGTATTTCTATGGTATACATGGAATTACCATTTCATTTTCATTGTACAACCCCGTTTCCATAAAACGTTGAGAAGCTGCATGAAATGCAAATAAAAACAGAATGCAGAGATTTATCCCTATAATTAATTGAAAATAGTACAAAGACAACATATCAAATGTTGAAACTGAGAAATTGTTTTTGAAGAATTCATGCCCATTTTGAATTTAATGCCAGCAACCCGTATCAAATAAGTTGGGACAGGGGCATGTCTACCACTGTGTTGCATCACCTCTTCTTTTAACAATACTCTTTAAGTGTTTGGGAACTGAGAAGACCAACTGCTGTAGTTTAGAAAGTGAAATGTTTTCCCATTCTTGCTTGTTATAGGACTTCAGCTGCTCAACAGTTCAGGGTCTCCTATGTCTTATTTTTCATTTCATAATGGCCAAATGTTTTCAATGGGTGACAGGTCTGGACTGCAGGCAGGCCAGTTTGGCATCCAGACTCTTACTACAGAGCCATGCTGTTATAATTTGTGCAGAATGTGGTTTGGAATTGTCTTGCTGAAATAAGCAAGCCGTTACCTGAAAAAGGCATTGTCTTGATGGCAGCATATGTTACTCCAAAGCTTGTATATATTGTTCAGCATTAATGAATTCTTCACAGATGTGCAAATCACCCATGCCATGTGCACTAATGCACCCCCATACCATCACAGATGCTGGTGAACTGTGCGCTGATAACAAGCCGGATGGTTCCTCTCCTCTTTAGCCTGGAAGACACGGTGTCCATGATTCCCAAAAGAATTTCTAATTTTGATTAATCAGACCACAGGACAGTTTTCCACTTCACCTCAGTCCATCTTTTAAATGTTTCAGGATCTTGTTTATATATGGTTTCTTCTTTGCATGGTTAAGTTTTAACTTGCATTTGTGGATGCAGCGACGTACATTGTGTTCACAGACAATGGTTTTCGGAAGTGTTCTTGAGCCCATGCAGTGATTTCCACTACCGAATCGTGTGTTTTTAATGCAGTGCTGCCTGAGGGCCAGAATATTACGGCCATCCAATATTGGTTTTGTGCCTTGTCCCTTGCATACAGAGATTTTTCCAGATTGTGATATTATGTACCGTAGATGATGAGATCCCCAAACTCTTTGCAATTTTACGTTGAGAAATGTTATTCTTAAATTGTTGCACTATTTGCTTGCGCAGTCTTTCACAGAGTGGTGAACCCCTCCCCATCTTTACTCATCCTCTCTGGGATGCTCTTTTTATACCCAATAATGTTACTGACTTGTTGCCAATTAGTATTATTAGTTGTGAGATGTTCCATCAGATTTAATTTTTTAGCATTACACAACTTTTCCAGTCTTTTGTTGCCCCTGTCCCAGCTTTTTTGAAACGTGTTGCTGGCATCAAATTCAAAGTGGTCATATTTTTTTCAAGAAACAAAATTTCTCAGTTTCAACATTTGATATGTTGTCTTTGTACTATTAACTATTGAATATAGGGTTTAAATGACTTGCACATCATTGCATTCTGTTTTTCTTTACATTTTACATGTTTTCTGTTTTTGGAAACAGGGTTGTTCCATGGAACACTTTTGTAAGGGATGGTGAACACTGGTGTGAAATGGTAAACATAATACCTTGGGTTGGTGAAATAATAGAGGAAGTAGCCTTGGAGAATATTGGAGTAATATTTTGAATTCATTAATCCAGTAATAAGTCTCCAAATGCATCATTGAGGTTTCAAACAACCCCTTTTGGTGTGACATCTTGTTGTGCTATCCCAGGAACATACTAGTTGGGTTTTAGACTAATATATTTATTTTAATAATAAGGCTGAAACTCAAGTTCGGTTTCTGTGAAATTCTCCAAACTTTGTAAGATGTGTCGATCTATGGAACTCGACAGACTCTAACTTGCCCAAATGTGTGTTGACACTTAGAAATAGAATGATGTTGCTGGGAATGCCCAAAAACGTTGCTCAAAAGAAATATCAACCAGATGAAAACATTTGGACAGAGGAGATTAGGCCATTATGTTCTCTGTACTGTTTACATTTTACAGATGTTCTGATGGATAATTTAGCATGTTTCTTAACTTACGTTTGCTAACCATCTAGCTAAGAAATGCTCTCACATGTGTATAGTAACTTACTAGGTAGGGAACCTAAGCTTGCTTGTTACAGTTGTGCTCAAAAGTTTGCATACCCTTGGAGAATTGGTAATATATGTACCATTTTTAAAGAAAATGAGTGAGCAGGCAAAACACATGTCTTTTATTTCTTATGGGATTCACATTCAACTGTAGGTCATAACAGAATGGCACAATCATCAAACAAAACATGGCAACAAAGAAAAAAATGAACTGACCCCTGTTCAAAAGTCTGCATACCCTTAGTTCTTAATACTGTGTATTTCTCCCTTTAGCATCAATGACAGCGTGCAGTCTTTTGTAATAGTTGTCTATGAGGCCCCGAATTCTTGCAGGTGGTATAGCTGCCCATTCATCTTGGCAAAATGCCTCCAGGTCATGCAAAGTCTTTTGGTCATCTTGCATGAACCGCATGTTTGAGATCTCCCCAGAGTGGCTCGATGATATTAAGGTCAGGAGACTGTGATGGCCACTTCAGAACCTTCACCTTTTTCTGCTGTAACCACTGGAGGGTCAACTTGGCCTTGTGCTTAGGGTCATTGTCGTGCTGGAAAGTCCAAGAGCGTCCTTTGCACAGCTTTCATGCAGAAGTATGCAAATTGTCTGCCAGTATTTTCTGATAACATGCTGCATTCATCTTGTCATAAATTTTCACAATATTCCCCGTGCCTTTAGAGCCCCCCCGCCCCCCCTCTAAAGGCACGGGGGCATTGGCGCAGTAAAGGCTTCTTTCTGGCAACCCGACCATGCAGCTCATTTTTGTTCAAGTATCGTCGTATTGTGCTCCTTGAAACAACCACACTGTCTTTTTCCAGAGCAGCCTGTATTTCTCCTGAGGTTACCTGTGAGTTTTTCTTTGTATCCTGAACAATTCTTCTGACAGTTTTGGCTGAAATCTTTCTTGGTCTACCTGACCTTGTCTTGGTATCAAGAGATCCCCGAATTTTCCACTTCTTAATAAGTGATTGAACAGTACTGACTGGCATTTGCAAGGCTTTGAATATCTTTTTATATCCTTTTCCGTCTTTATAAAGTTCCATTACCTTGTTAAGCAGGTCTTTTAACAGTTCTTTTCTGCTTCCCATGGCTCAGTATCTAGCCTGCTCAGTGCATCCACGTGAGAGCTAACAAACGCAGTGACTATTTATACACAGACACTAATTGCAATTTAAAAAGCCACAGGTGTGGGAAATTGACCTTTAATTGCCATTTTCACCTGTGTGTGTCATCTTGTGTGTCTGTAACAAGGCCAAACATTCAAGGGTAGGTAAACTTTTGATCAGGGCCATTTGGATGATTTCTGTTATCATTATGATTTAAAAAGAAGCCAAACAACTATGTGATAATAAATGGCTTCATATGATCACTATCCTTAAATAAAAGACAGGTTTTTTTTGCATGATCAGTCATATTTTGAAAATCAATGCCAAAATTTCACAATTTCTGCCAGGGTATACAAACTTATGAGCACTACTGTAGGTGAGCTACTATTTGGTGAAACCTAAAACATGTTTGATTCAATCATAATCATGACAATAGCTTTTAGTAGTAGGTTGATGAGAAATCTCTAATTGTAAAATAATAACCTCTTCAGGTTTTAATCCTGAATTCTGATTGGCTGATAGCTGTGGTATACATAATATGTCATGAGGTTATGGCCAATATACCACGGCTCAGGGCTGTTCCTATGAATGAGGCACCGCAGAGTGATGCCAGCGCTTACCCGTTTATATTGACAATATGTCAGAAACCCCCAGGATGCTTTATTGCTCTTATAATCCACTACCAATGCAATTAGAGCAGTAAAAAGTGATGTGATGTCATACCCGTGGTATACAGTCTCATAAAACACAGCTATCAGCCAATCAGCATTCAGATTTCCAATCAAACGGTTTAAAAGAGACCATATACCATATTGTCAAAACCTTTGTGCAGAAGCTAACGGACACCAGGCTTGAGGCAAGGCTGGTCTGTGCCTGTGAGTGGACAGAAATGCTGTTACGGCGTTATAGTGACAGTTGAAGATGGGACCTAATTCTAGCAAGCAGGACCACCAACATCATTACCAGTGCCAGTCCAGCTTGAGGAGGGGCAAAATCCATTTGAATGAAAACCAAGCACCAGACAACATACATCTGTTTTATAGCCGGTACACAGTACATGTAAATGTACAAATGAAAAGGTGTTAACGGTAAATCGGTACACTTCATTCTTGCTGCACTTCAACCAGAACCTTTACGACATCCTCATCATCATCCTGTTGATATGCTGTACCTACAGGCTGGAAGCATCAGTGAGTGCCCGCCCACCTTCTCATGTACATCGTCATTGTTTAGGATTGCCTGCTGAAACATTAGTTCAACATCTCTGTTACAGCATAACAAGGCAGGGATCTCACTGCCTGCTGACAGCCCAGCTTGCACTTTGTTCTTCAGAGGCGTCGTACATGCCTCCATGCCCCCTCTTGCCAGCTGCCCCTCCTCAGTGGGTGCTGAGCTGGGAGAATCGGAGTGAGGCAGTTGTGAGCAGCGTCTGCAATGGCCACTAGGGGCAGCGCCACCAGAGGAGCAGCACAGACAGACAGACAGACAGAGAGAGATCAGTGCATTACATTGAGGAGAAACGAGAAAGAGAGCGAGAAAGAGTGAGTGGGGGAGAGAGGGAGTCAGAGTGAGAGGGCGGGGGGGAGAAGGAGAGAGCAAGATTGAGGAGCACACATTGCCCAGCTTCCCCACTGCAGCCGTGAGAGGCAGCGCGAGAGAGCGAGAAGAGAGCTCGCGTCGTAGCAGCAGTAGTGACTACAGGGCTACATAGCACTTGGCTGAGGGATCGATTCAGTCGCCAAAAGACACTGGGAGAGTGAGGAGCCTCTTGGAGATCAGTGTACAGCAAGGAAGAGGGACCAGCATCAGAGGGAGACAAGAGATAAATCAAAGGCACATTTGAATTTTTCATCCGGCTGATTTCTCCAACTTGGTAAGTTGGACTGCATGTTTAAATTATGGAGAGATTGATGGCAGGTGTAACCCCGTTCCTGCCGAGAGTTTCACCTTAAGGGGAGCTAGGTAACAAATTAATATTCTCAATCAAAACATAATTATGCTGAGCAAAAGGGCCACAACAATATCAGGTTTATGACCCTCTAAAAGGTACTGGATACCTGACAATAAATGGACACTAAAGCCCTCTAATGTTAACACAGACCATTTCCCTAAGCACTAGAACAATTTCGCATCTAAAATTTATGCTTTTTTCATATCATTTCACAGACTATTATTCAATCAATGAAACATTTGTATTTCTGAAATTAAACATCACATACTTTGTTGGCCAACAGATTACATATCACAAACAATTATCTATGTTCACTTTTATTTAAAATCTAATATGCTGTTCCACACCTTCCTTTTGTAGCGTTATTATTCTGTATATAGCGAAGTCAATAACATGTTGTATAGATACTGTATATCCCTTTTATCTCAAAACCGAGTAAACAATGGGTCAACCTTTAGCATAGTTTGATGTCTCATCTCATGTGTGTCTAATCGATTTTGGAGAAACGCATATTGTGGGGCTTTTATTGTGTGGACTTTTATTTGGGCTCATAATGTGAATAGGATTATTTTTAATAGTGTTCCCCTGCTAATATTTCCCCAGTTCAAGTGGCACAACGATGTCAAAAGGATGGTGGGTTCTGAGGGTTGCAAATGGATCACTTGGCAAAAAAAGTATGGGTTGTCCTTTTTTGTGAAATACTGCCATTTTTCACCTGAAAAACTTCAAAGGAAGTCAATGTTTCACCTGGCGTTCACTGATGAAAAGTTGTGATGTGCCAGATCCAAAGCTTCTTTCTTTTAACTTTTAACAGCAGAACCACCCCTGAGTCATGGAGTCCTGATCACATTACTCTCTGAACCTTAACGGATATTATTATTTTATATATAAGAAAATAACATCCAATTATTTTGTAATACTGTGAGCTTATGACAGTCAGTTTCGGGTAACTTGGTGTGCTGCATTCTCTTTGGAAATGTTAGGCATATTTCATGCAATAAATCATAGATCTTGGCTGTCTAATTTGTTGAAGTAAGGTTGGCATATTTTCCATGGGCCAGAGAGTTGGTGGTTTATTGTTGGAAATGACAGTGATTCTAAAGTCTGGTAAGAGGCTATCCTGGGACTTACCCTTTCAGATGATTTACTGAAGAGAGACCTCAGACCATTGCAGAAAGCACCCTCATCTTTTTCTGCTGTCACTGAGATATCATTTGGTTATTTTTAGACACCACCTTTGTGTTGTGTTCTATGTGGATGTAGGCTGGCTGTGAATCTCGAGGTAGAAGGTAATCAGTCTGAGGATTCATCATACCTCTCAGCCGTTGATTTCCTTCTCCCCTGTGTCTCTCTGTCATTAGCCTGAGCCATCCCTTACAAAGGATTCCCAAAGTCTGAAAATGTAGATAACATTCTCGCTATGTCAGCCACTAAGTACAGATCCATCCATACCTTGTGAATGGCTTGCTGATCGTACAGGGATCAGTGAATGTGAATATGGATGTAATATAGGGTTGGGGGATTGATGGAAAAACAAAATAACATATTCCATGTGGACTTTTTTTCTTCATTAATGACACTTAAAAAATAGACTCATTTGTTAAGCTAGGTTAAAAATATTCATATCATTTAGAGGTGCTTTTTTTCCCTCTCAGTTTATTGCATTTCTCTAGAGCTCAGGACCATTTCTTTTCTCTCTATGTGAATAATTAATATTTACCGGTGTGCCAGTGGGTAGCCAAACAACAAGATGATGTTGGTCTATGTGGTAATTAATCATTAACATAATATTTCAATCCTGGGGATTTAGTTCTTGGTTGCACCAGTGCTGATTGTGTTAGGAAAATTTCCCCCATTACTTCTCGTTATTTCACATTCCAGTTGCAGCTATTTCATTCACTTGCACCATCAATTACTGTAGGTAATGTATTCAAACAAACAGGGCTGCCAAAACTCTGTCCAGGTGTGCACAATAGCAAAAAGCCAGATCCATTAAATCTGTACAATTGTGTGGGCCCCTATAATAAAGAAACTGACAGAGTGATGCACAGCTTCATGAACAAAAGTGCAACTGAGGACTTCTGAGCAGTATGTGGTCACATCTATCATCTTATCCCACGTCACGGCTTGCTTTATTTTATAAAATGTACAATCGGGGATCGTTAGCTAACGACAGAGGATGGACACAATGCACTGGGATGATCCAGAGCAGAGAGGGTGCTCTGTGAATGCCTCCATACATTCTACCGCTCTAACCCACTCCCCTGTTCATTCCTATGTGGTAGCCATGGTCCGTTCTGTCATTTTCTCAATCTGTTTGATAAATGCTCTGTAGACCTTGCACTGATTTGTCTCTACCGTACCCTGAAAAAGCCACAAGCGCATTTCCATTTCGCAACATCGGCATAGGAAGCCGAAAACACCGAAATGTGAATCTTGCTACCCACACGTCCCCGTGGCTGTGTGCCGTGAGTTAAAACAAGAGGCTCATTTCAATTGTTCAACGTAGCGTGTTATTATGCACCTATGGTAGCGTGGCTTGCCCAGTGGGGGGAGCCGGAGTGCACAGGCTTGCCGTGGTTGCCGGGCGTCTGGCCCAGGGATAAAAAAACTCCTGACGATCCTCCGGACAACAGAGCCCTAGTGTTGAAGTTCAACCGGGGCCGTCTTCATTAACGTGTTGATGATGAATATATTAATTATGCAGATCTTATCAGGGCCGTTTCTGTTTGGCTGCCCTGGGCACGCTGCACAGGAGCGCTCACTGTCTACGCTCCTCCTTTATTCCAGCATTCAAGCCTGCATGCTCATTGAGTGAAAAAAATGATACCAGACTATGATAAATGCTAAATGACAGTGGGCGAGCAACAAGTCAGCAGTCTGATGCGTTAAGAAAGATTCTGACTGCCCACAGCTTGCTTTGAAAAGCAGTGCTGAGCAGAGAAAATCAGCAATCGATGGATGGCAAAAAACAAACTTAGTTACTGGCCTACAACTCTGTAACAAAGAACATTTGTCTCATCAGCTTCGGTTTGATCATGCCTGGGCTAACTGGGCGATTGATTGTGCCATAAACCCGGAGGAAATGGGGAGGGGAAAAATGCATAAATCAAATGTGATTTACAGTCGCTGGACAGGTTTGGATTAGGTTGAATGCTCCTTAAATTCAGTACAGTATATTATTTCTGGTATAGATAGAAAACCAGCGAATAGTAATGAGAGAGCAATAAAATGGTGTAGAAATGAGGAGGGAGCGCATCCATCTCTCAACTAAAAACAATATTAAAGATGGGCCCACTTTCATTTCTCTTTGCTATTGTGTTAACTTCTTAAAGATGCATTTTGGGAATACTGCAAATGGCAGACTTCTTTTAAACCTGCAACTGAGACTGGATGTGTCATATGTTGTTTATGTGTGCTATCATACCTCAGAAAGCAATGCAATTCCAAGCTTGAAAGCAAGTGGATTTGATGACATGAGGCGCATACTGGCATATACGTGACATAGTACACAATATCCACAATATCCAATATCCAAATTTTAGCCAGTGACCTAAATTCTCTGAATGTGTCTTTAAATCTCATCATAAAACGTACAATATTTTTACCTATTTACTATTATAGTTAATAAAGTTATTTAGTAATTAGTTCATCATCACCCTACGTTTGTATAATTTAGTATAATCTCTGCTTGATCCAGCCTACTGTAGGATCCTTTACAAAATCAATACTTACGTAAGGAAGATACAATATACTGTTTTACAAGCATTTGCCTTAGGGGTCTAGAGGTCTTCTGAGACATTTTATTTTCATCCCAATTTTTTCCGCCCTATGTTTATGTTAGGAAAAGAGGAGGTCCATGCTAACAACTTCTCATTAGCGGGATTGTGGACTGAAATAGGATATATTTCATTTTTTTCACAGCTTCAAGTATGCTATACTTTCCTCTTTCTCAATCCATGATCTGTCCTGGGAATGAAACATCTGCTAAGCTTGCCAACTCTTAGCTTCACTACTTTTCTTGATCAAACCTGTCTTTAAATGCCAAGTGTGAAGAGCAACAAAAACAGGATGCTTGCTGAAAACCTCTGGTCCATTCAGTGACTCCAGAGAGGAGAAAGGCTTAAAGTTCAAACTTGGAGCCGCAATGAAGAATGTTCTTAAATAGAAAGATATCTACCCAAGAGACACCTTAGCTGAAGAGTAAACATCTCTGTCGTGTTTAGAGTTTCTTTGTCTTCTCATCAGTTTCTTAGTATCAGATGCTGCTTCCGAATCCTGCATATTATAGTTTATTAGATAACTGTAATGGACACAACCCAGTGTTACTTCATTACTGATTTAAATCTACAGTATGTGTGTTTTATATAATGTGGAGACCAATCAGGATTGCATTGCCAATATCTGACACTCCCAAGTTAAATGACATGAAGGAGTAAAACAATTATTTGTTCCAGTGAAGATTCCATCTGTCTGCAGTTAGAGAGAATGGTATTAACCTAATAACTTCTTATAGCTCGCACGCATAATCACCATTCTGTATGCATGCACACACGCACATGCACACGCACACACACATGCGCACACAAACAAAGCAATTCTTCAATTCATCACACCAGCCACAGTACAAAAGCATTCAGGGCAGTTAAATATGCTTGCATAATTAGAGTGGTTTCTATTTATAGCGCCACAAAGCTAAAACACACATTTTAATTAATCCGAACTAGAAGAATAAATAATAGTCAGAATACACTAGTAGAATACAGGGCTTCTTATTTTAGAAATGTGTTGTATTTCATTTTTCTATGCCCTCGACCTGCTGGTTGCTTTTACACTAGTCACTCTTGTCGTGCTGCTTTCATTGTTGTTGTCAAATCCATATTGCCAAAAGACAGCGTACAACCAACCTTTGAACCAATGTCCGCGTGGCTTACTGCAGTTGCCTGAGAATGGAAATTGAAAAAAAAAATGATGGAATAGAGTTTACACTCAGTGTCTACAGGACACTATGCTTCGGCTGTCTAGTTTGAACTGTTCCTATGTCTCCCGGAGGCTACTGAAACCATTTAAAGGTGCTGTATTCATTATTTTCTGCTTCAGCAATATCAGAAGGGCTTGAAACAAATTACTTCCTGATCGCTCTTGGGCTGTGGTAGTAATTACAGCTGTGGCGCTTATTAAATTCACCCAATAATTAAACAAACATAATTGATATCCAACTGAGAGTCCAACGGTGATACTTTTCTGCAGGGTTCTCACTCTTGTCATCCTGCTTTCCTGTCTGCCTTGCTTGCTAGCTTCCCAGCTCCCCTGCAGCTCTAGGCCAATCAGATAATTGTAATTTGTGAAATGAGCGACAGTCAATTCCAGTTAGACAGTGGTCAGACACATTGATGTTTTCGTGCATTGTTGAAAACAATTTCCTTCCTTTTTACTAATTGACACACGAATCGAAACGGGAGCATTTTTGCGTGACACCCAGTGTGAATTGTACAAATGTGTGCGTGGGCGTCAGAGAGGGGTACGGCCGTTAGGAGAAAAGAAGCATACGAGTCTGTCGAACGCTTTATCAAGGCAATCTCATTGTGATTCGGATCCGTATCCGAACCACACAGTTCTATGTTTTTTTGGTGTTACAATCTGTTGACGAGGTTCCCTACAATCGGTCGGTGTTCTCTCATCAGTAAATAGGATAAATGAGGTTTGCTTGTGTTGGTGGTCTTTCAGACGCTACTTCTCCCCATCTGTGCGGGCAGATGGAGGACAGCTCCCATATAGCTATGGGCTTGTGCCAACTCACTCATCTCCCTCCTGCTCTGTAGTTAAAAGGAGAGAAAAACTACTTCTCAACATCACAGTGTCACCAGTATCTGTGTTTTGAAAGCCTGGACATTATCTATCAACCCAGCTTGTTCAGTCAGTGGTGATTGTTCTACTGAGGATGGTGAAAAACAGATTGTTGTTATCATGTTGAATTGATGTGCACTTATCGCTGAAGATTGTTTCGGACGCCGAAGCGTTAACAATGACACACAAACAAATGTTGTTTGGCATCATATTTAAATAGGTGGCATTTGTGGACGGATGCTAAAACTTAGCTGGAAACCTTGAGAAGTATTAGCGAGGATTGACAGAGGTAGTGAGGAAAATCTATATTTTTGTTCATTCTGTGATCAAAGGTGCACAAATGGTTGGCCTTATTGCCTGTAAAGAGCAATATAAAATTCCACATTTCATTCCATTTTCTGTCTGTGCTTGAAAGCTCCTGGCATTTGTAGAATCCCTACAACGCTAATCACTGAGCAATTTAATATCAGTGACCTTTGACACATAGTGCCCAAAAAAAAAACGGTCTACTAAACAAAATCCATCAAACAGACAGAATCCTACTTAAGTGGGTTTCATGATATAATATAGGTCCCAAATCTAACAAATAAACCTGATTGTTGCTGTGAACTCGAGATGCCCTCTCCTGTTCTGTAAAAGAGAACGTGCTGTTGTGGCTTGACATCAAGCAGACAAGATGGGAATGAATAAATGACACCTCCTACTCCTAGTCTGATCATCAACGTTTAAAACCAGTCACAACTCCTCGAGTCAGTCTGCATTCATTTTTCTCATTACATGAGCCAGTCCAACCAGAGAGGTCGCAACAATGAGCCGTTATCCCCCTCATCCCAGCACTCAGTCACTGGTGCACTGCAAAGAGCTTTTCATAGAGAAGAACACTGGCACTGGCATGGAGCTTTGTTTCAGTCAGTTTGGACAAATGTCAGACTAGCCTCAGAGAAAGACAGAGAGAACGTTTCACAGATACAGCGTGACTGACTTTAGTGCTGACTGGGTATAGCACACACCCACGGGGAAAAGACCTATTGTAGCCTTAGACGTTGACTATATGAAGTTAATACTTTATTTTGTCAAGTCTTCTACAGTTAGTAAAGTAAAATCCCATTTCCGCTGATTTCACTTGATATTGGCTTGACCTCGATGTGTATTGACTTTGTGGACTGAAGCGCAGCAGAGTAGGACCCAGGAAAATGCATGGACCTTTACAGTATATCCTTAGACATCATGACGCTATAGACATTTCAACGGCGCAATGTCTAAAACCCTTCTCCACGGAAAGAACTGGGCACTGTTCTTAATTAATGAGGTGGTACTGCTAAGAAACATGACGCAATGAAGCAGTACTGTTGTTGAATAATTGAGGCAGTTTCTTCACGTTCAGACATAACTACAAATTAGGTACAAATTATAATATTTTAATTTCATGGGCGTTTGTTTCAATGACATATACATTCTATTTCCAGAATAGGCTTATGACATTGACATCAGAATGCTGAAAGAGAGAAGTCTGTCTTTTGTGATAAGACCTTTTCAGTGTAGGATGGGTTCTGTTCTCACCAGCTTGGGCTTGCTTAAAATGAGGATCCCTTTGAAGTTTGATCATTTTAATTGGAGTTGCCATAGCGAAAGCAAAAACAAAGGCATGCTAAGACGTCTAAAACAAAACTTGTTGTATGGGGAGACATTTTAATAAGGTTCTTAATTGGCTTCCAATTATCAGCATGAACAGTAAAAAATACACCCCAACAATGACTACTCTAAACCATTTGTTTTCATGTTCTATGGTGCCACTGGCAATGTTTCTTATTTACAGTGGTCGCTTTAGCCGGCAATACTAACCATGTCCAAGCGCTTGTCCCTTGCTATGTGAATGTTCCAGAGAGGATGTGAAAGCATGGAGCCATGAAACGAATTAGATAAATGTTTTGGGGAAATATTTAAAAAGGAATGCATGAATCTTATTGAGGCAGTCATGCTTGAAATTGGGTGAAATCACATATTCCGAGGTCCATGTAAGATCCCATGCGCTCCTTTTGTTATCTCTGGAACACTTACCTTTGTTCTTATTCCTCCCATGTAAGACCTGAGTGAGGAAGGATCTGACTGGGGCCCAAATTAAACCCTATTCTCTATGTCGTGCACTATAAACATTGGTCCAAACGGGTCGGAATCGGGTTAGGATCGGACCCGACCAGCGCAGACACATACAGCATTGTAAATCACTTCAAAGGTCAGTGAACCCCCCCCCCCCACCTGTAAGTAATTTTCAATATACCAGTATGTCAGAGCAATAAGGCAATATAGAAACCTATTGCAGTGGGGAGAGAAACATATAAGTTTCGAATGGGATGGGAAAGGAATGGCTTTCAGGTTCGTGCCTATTTCAGCCCCTCACAGCAGGACTGTTAGGCAATAGGTGTTGCTGGGATATAGAGGGGAGTTGTCTCCCTGTTCACCTGTCTGCTTGGTTTCCCTTGTCACTGTGTCATCTCCGATATTTCACACCTTTGTATTTTATCCTTACACTTTTTAATCCAGAATTGTCTACAGGCCATATAAGTCACTGCATCACACTGTCTTCATAAGATTGCCTCAGTGTGTCAAACTTTCTTGCTTTGAAATCATTCATTGTGACAAATGGACAGTGTGGAATGATAGCAGCACAGCATGCTGTTGGTACAAGGTATAGCCTGAGGAATTCAGCCAATAGTAGATGACTAGACTAGAACAGTGCATGTAATTCCCCGCTAGGTCTTTTAAATGTTGGACTAAAAAATCTAACTGTGTCAATGTGCCCACTTCTTTAATAAAATGTTGTTGCTATAATACTTATTTTTAAACAGGTAACTAAGGAACAGTATGTTTCAGATTTTTTACTAAGTATTATTTTGAAGTTGTGTTTCAAATTCATTATTGTCTCAATGAGTAAGACATGCACACTTCACATGTCTAGCTAGACTATATAGACTTCAAGACTTCTACACAACAATGAAACAAGGCAGCAATTACGGAGACGTGCAGTCTGAAAATGACAGAATTCCTTCAGTTCTTCACAACTATGCCTTAATTAAATTCCTGTTTGCATTCGCAAACTTAATAGCGCTAGATAAGTGCCATCTACAAATCACTGTGTTTGTTGCGGGTTTCACTTATCCAAAGCATTGAAGTTCACACAATTAACAGAACTCTATCCACTTTTGAATATTCATTCCCTTGTCGTGTCGACATGTCTGAGGTAGCTTTTGCAGTGTGTTTTGTGCCACCGCTCCTCTCAGTACAAGTGCCAAGTCAGTCACTCTCGTAGACTGAGACCCGCTTACCCACCCCGGGACCTTGCGCTGACAGCACAGCCACTTACAAGTCATTTTTCTGTCCATCTTGGCTGAGACCGGGTCTGCCCGCTTAATGTTTTGTGTATTAACACTTGATCACTTCTGCGCCTCATGGAGCTCTTTTCATTTTTTTCCGACTAAGCGGGATGGTTTTGGCGATTTCCACTCCAGTCCAAAGTTTGTCAGTATCAGGCATTTTGCAAATGCGACAACAACTAGTCCTTGTTTACTGGGCCATATCTGTCAACCTGTGCGTGTGCGTGTGTGTGCATGTGCGTGCCTGCCTGCCTGGTTCGGGGATGGGGTGATAACATCCTAGTGCTAACAACAGTGTCCTACTTCTCCTCTAGCTTAGAGGCGTTTCCAAAGCGTGGACTGATTTGACAGGGATCAATAAAGTCCCTCAGGCTACTGGGATAAAAGGCACCAGTGTGCAACACACTGTGGGACTGTTTAGCCTCTGATCAACAAGGTCTAAATCTCGGCCATATAAACAGATAGGACCAGTATATCCCCACAGCGGTCAGTCAAATCTCCTGAGGCCCACATGAAGATTCAAAAATATGTACATCTTTTAGGTTACCAGGATAGAGTGTAGACTGAAACACACTGGATACATTCACAGTGTCAGAATCATATTCCATCCAATAGGGCCGATAGCGGTGTAGCTTGCAATCATTGTTAAGGTTTGACGTTGGAGCTCCTTCAGTAACCTGCTGGTCTGACTTTGACAAGACAGGTGATTGATTGTTCCAGACTTCCCTACTAAGAGAAACCGCTGGTGTGACTCACCGTTTCGGATGCTGAGGTGTCTGCTGTGGGCCTGCACGCGGTCGCAAATGACTGCTCCATAAAAGCCACTCTGTTTCACACAACGTTTTCTAAAACGAGTGGAACGCGGTGTCACATTAAAACGTTTGACTTGTGCCATTAACAGTTACAGTGAGAAATGAAACCATACGCCTGGCGGTGTTGTGAGAAAAGTTGACTCGTATGGTATGGGTACATCACATCCCTATAGTTTTGAAACCTTCAGTACATCCGTCGCTGGGCGGAGAGCGAGATTTGATTAAGTGTTATTCCAATCTGAGTGTCTTGGGCACTCAGCCCCTCCCCTGGCAGAAAACAGGTGGTGGAGGGAATTGGTAGTCTGTGCAACACAACATGCTCGTCCTTTCGGGAACAGAAATGTGCTCCTTTACTCCTGTGGACTTCAATATAAGACGCGTCAGCATGCAGCCTGTAGCTGGCCTCCTCCGTACACGGAAATAGAGGCCTTGTTAAGTTTCTCAAAACAATCATGTGTTTTTATTCATCGACTGTGGAAACAGCACTCTGAGGCCAAAGCATTTATGGTAAATAAGTTAATTTTACATAAAATGGTTAGGGTAGTTTAAAAGCCATGCTGTTACAAGCACACAGCAAATGTCCTACCTGTGGAGAAAAGCGGGGAAAAAAATCAATGTTTGTGTAATAGCGTGACAAAACAAACGCAAATAATTGGATGATAAATTCTTTTTTTAAATTGTAAAATTACTGAAGAACCCCTAAGCACTGTATCTTTCACTAAAACATTGTATACATTTCTTAAGCAGTATTTGTAACAATATCCAATAGTTTTCCCCACCCCAGATTCTGTAAAAAGCTTGGGATGGGGCTGGAGAAATTTATTAGAAACTACTCATAGTCTAACACAGGTAACAGACACATTACGTGTTCAGGACCCTGGAGGGCGTTTTATTGACATAAAGGGAAAAGGAAGTGGGGAATAAATCAAATCCTGAATTTGGGCGAGGTTGCGTCGTTTAGGGGGAAGGTTTTGAAGGTATTGGTGTGGATCCTGAATTTGGGCGAGGCTGCGTTATTTAGGGGGAAGGTTTTGAAGGTATTGGTGTGGATCCTGAATTTGGGTGAGGCTGCGTTGTTTAGGGGGAAGGTTTTGAAGGTATTGGTGTGAATCCTGAATTTGGGTGAGGCTGGGTTGTTTAGGGGGAAGGTTTTGAAGGTATTGGTGTGAATCCTGAATTTGGGCGAGGCTGCGTCGTTTAGGGGGAAGGTTTTGAAGGTATTGGTGTGGATCCTGAATTTGGGCGAGGCTGCATCGTTTAGGGGGAAGGTTTTGAAGGTATTGGTGTGGATCCTGAATTTGGGCGAGGCTGCATCGTTTAGGGGGAATGTTTTGAAGGTATTGGTGTGGCCAGTCAAATCCTATGGAGCCTCTGCACCCACCCACTCCTGGCTGTCCTCCTCTTATTGAGGGCAGCATGTCTTGGTGTTGCATTTCGGCTCCTGCCTTCAGCAACATCTTCCTCATTTTCTTATTTTCTCCAGCATCTTCTGCTTCTTCTTTTTTTGTTTTCTCCCAGAGCTCCTCCTTTGGAGCCCTAAAATACCTGTCCTGATGAGGTCCTGATGGGAGCCAGCTGTGCAGAGGATGGTTTGGCCCTGCCAGCTGCCTCCGGAATGTTCTGGAGCCTTCCAGTATCTTCTCTTGGGGCCTTGGTGCGATGCTGATTCATTTAATCCACTATATATCATTTAAATGAATTTCAGTTCCACATCCTAAATCCCTTAAGTGCATTTATTGTGCTGTAGCTTTTTGGCATTTCAAAATGTCTGTCATGAATATTACCATAATGAAATTTGTACACAATGGCACGATTATGGATGTTTAGAATAATCATGTTTGTAGACCTTGTGCATATCATAAATCTTATACAAACGTAGGGTAGGCTACATTTGTATGAGATCAAATTAGTAATTGTTCTCAAAGAAATTAACAGCAGTTTACATGAACTATCCTTTTTTAGCAGCCGGTACATCAGGGGATTTTTTTGGGGGGCTGAGAAACGACGGTTGGAAACAAAACTACAGATGTCGAGACCTGTATAAGCAGTTTCCATTTTTGCCTCAGATGTTTCAACTTTGTGACCCCAACCAACACCCCCCCCGTCGATGTGGTTGCCATGGGAACTGTTGTAAGTCCAGATGAAGGGCACAAGGGGTGGAGAGGGCCTCTCGAGTCTGCTGGACATAACGGCTGTGACTCCTGCTCTGGAAATAAAATGTGTCCAACACTGTTAACACTGTTGTGTAGCCGCTGGACACACAAAACAACAGGGTCATTGTCGTACTGTTGTGCGTGTAAATTGAAACCCCGCTGTTGTCTAGAGCAACGCACTGAACCGCTGAAAATGAGTTGGCAGCTTATTAGATGAATCTAATATTGAGTATTAAGCACTCTATGCTGAATTGAGACTGCGATGCATACGGCTGATTTTGCACATGAACTGCTTAAAAAATCACAGTGAAAATAGTCATTTTACCCACTGATAGAACGTAGGCTTTCCCAATATATAGGAGTTGGTGATTTGTGCTTCTGAGGGTGGATTACCCGTTTAACCTGGACATGCTGCAGTGGTGTTACTGAGCCAACATTATACTTGTACATCTACACCTGGCCAGGGCCGTGTTGCCTGAGTGTTATTTAGACTGGACCTAGACCTTTATCAGAATCTACAAGGCTTAACCTGTTCATGGTGCTGGTAGTGGCTGCCTCAAAAGAAATTGATTTTAAGCCCATATCTTTCTCTCCTGGCAAAAGGCTGTGGTCAGTGGAGCTTTACCTGGGCTGTCTGCAGCACAAGCTTTTTACCAGGCGAGTTGACTAAGAACACATTCTGATTAACAACAACGACCTGGGACCAATTACCGTTAATCTCCTTGATCAGGAACGGAACGACAGGTTTTTCACCTTTCCGCCTCGCCGATTCAATCCAGCAACTGTTATGTCGCCGGTTGGTCCTTCGCACCGCTAGGCTACCTTCCGTCCCTGAGAGCTAACGGAGCCAGAGATCACTGGGCCGGTTAGCCTCTGCCAAAGCTAGAGCGTCGTGGTCTGGACCAACCATTATTATTCAATATGGGCAAAAAGTGTGAGCTGTTTCCATGGTCAGCCACTGTGAGAAATGGTGACCTTCCACTTCCGCGTACATGTGAGACGCAGAGGGCTGGCTACCCGGCCACTTTGCACCAGCGGCCTGCCTAAACAGAGGTAGACAGCAATAGAAATGAAGGATGTCCTCCATTTAAACGGTGCTGTATCGTTTTATGACTTTTCGGTAGATGATGTCGGGGCTCCCAGAGACGAATGGTGGCGTCTGAGAGTATATGCCTGCTCAACAGGTAAATCATTCCACCTGAGGTCCCCTGTTCTCTGGGTCGCCTGGAGATTCAATCTAGCGGCGGGTTGCTACGGTTTGACAGGCCAGGGATTGATCTGAACTTAGGAAATGGCTATTGTCTAGGCAACATTTTACTAAAGCATCTTTTAATGGCTCTAACTCTATTATACTGATGGTGTCATCTGAAAATTCATTTTACTCCTGGATGTGAAATTGTGTTGCGGCACGGTCCCCTCTCCTTTACTATTTAATGAGGTATGTATTTTTAAATTGAGTTTACCGACATGTATGTGGGGACTTCTTTATGGGTTAAAGGCAACTGTATATAATGCAGACCCCCTCAGGGGAATTCTAAACAAACAAAAAGACAACCTATTCGTTGCTGTAGAAGCTCTGTTTTAATTATGTACGGCTACAACAACACTCCTTTCTTTCTGACTCTATCCAGCCCTCGCCACCAAGCAGCTGAATCTTTTGCACAGTCATGAAAGTGTCGTTTATTTGTTTATTTGGATGCCCATTAGCCGGCACCATGGCGACAGCTAGTCTGCCTGGGATCCAAAACGTAA
>JACXGI010002250.1:33278-76599 GCA_016801175.1 Esox masquinongy
GGGGGGGGGGGGGGGGGGGGGGGGTTGGCTGCAGGACAGGTTCTGGTTTTCATCTCTTTTGGCTGGACGAACAATTAGGGCCATGTGAGCTGCAGATGGGTCCGCTCTATTACTCTGGCTGCACATCCTGGCAGAGGGCACTGGAAGAGACTCCCAAGAGAGAGTCCACAGACCTCGCTACAGTCACCTCTTCTGCTCTCCTCATTGGTACGTCCAATACCACCGTATTTCCTAGCGCTCTACATTTGACCAGTGCTCCTATAGCTCCCGTCAAAAGTGATACAATGACCATCAGAATCCAGTCAAAACTAGTTGCAGAGCCCAATAGAGCTTAACATTGTGCACTATGTAGGGAATAGGGTGCCGTTTGAGCCTCAGCCCCCGGTCTGCCTCTGGGTCTGTCCCTGGCATGGCAGGTGCTGGACGTGGTCGCAGCATTGATTCTCTTCCACAGCTACCATGTTCCCTGCCGCGTCCCGTAATTGTGTCACTGGGTCTCTTGCTAGTGCAAGGTACGTACGTCAACGCCCTGACACAAAGGTAATTCATTTTGTGCTGTGGTTTCACGGGGTTCAATCCCTCATGTTATTAGGAGTGCCAAGCTGTACAAATAGTGTACATCAATAAAAAGTTTTTTTTTTTTTACACGGGCAGGCGGTAAAGAGTCTGAAGGCATTTCAGCCTTGCGAATACGCGGCCCTAGCGCTTTGTAGGTTGGCGTTGTTGGTGAGTTGATGTGGTGGTGAATGACGTTACACACAGGACTGTGAAATCTGCTTTGTCAGTTGTGAGGGAGGGAATTGCAACCAGGTGGCCGGGTGGGGGACAGGGTGATTTTTGCTGTAAGCCCTGAATGAAAGCTTGTCTCAGCTAGGGCTTCTTATTGGTTGGAACATAACTGAATACTGTTTACAATGCATTTCTCAAAACAATTAGGAATATCCATTAATACCCTTAACTGGCACAGAAATTAATCAACCGCCTCAGGTTCAGGAATATCATGGAACTAATTAATCAAGCCTGTGTGCGTGTAGGCACGTGTGTGTGTTTGTGTGAGTGTGCGTGTGCGCGTGCACATGCGTGTGTTTTTATGTGCGTATGTCTACATAAATAGTTTACTATTTATTGAAAAAGTCACTGTTGCAGTGCAATGATTATAATAATGATTTCTGCATCCTCCCAGATAATGCCTGAATACATTTTCTCATAGTGGAATTTCAAAAGATGGGCTGTATAATTATGCTTCCTTTCACTGCTTTAATGTGAAGAAAATTCAGTGCATTGTTACTGTTCCGGGGCCATAAAGTTGGTTACATAAACTATCCTAAATCATAATCTTCCTGTGATTCAGTTCATCCATAATGATAGATTAAAGCAAAAGGTTAAAGCCGTTCCCCTGCAGATAACTCAAAATTACGTTTGCAGTGTTTAGCATATCTTATTGGAGAATTGCTGTAATTAGAGAGGCAGTATTGCGAGAGTTGAGAGGGTGAAATGAAGCAAACCACCCTAAGGGTCTTAGTTTTATTCAGTATTTTTCCAGAGAAATTTTCCATTTTTAAATGCATCTCGCTGGTGTGTGCCTATTGATTAACACAAATTAATTAGAGAAGTTAAAAAAAAATAATCTTAAACCACAGCATTCAGAATAAGGGATAAAGAGAGGATAAATGTAACTCTTTTTGCTGTTGCTTGTTGATGTAAATGCTGTTTTAGTTAGATTTATATTATTTGTAGACAAACAACATGCATGTCTCATCTACCTACACACACTGTGAATACTAATGAGATACATGAAGAATGTTCCTCAGGTCGAAAATATTTACTTTGTTTTGTCATTCAAATGAATAAAACATGATGGGTACTATGAGTATAAGGTATGTAAAGACAATAACCAAGCATTAGTGCACCTAAGTGGTTTATAAATTTGACTTGTTAAGCTGTTCCAACTGACCCTGAGTTTCAACAAATTTAGCCCCTTTCTCCCCCCCACAACAAGACCATATTTTATATTCTATCAACATAATTCTGAAGGCTCTGGATAGCCGCTGGCAAGGTTCACATACAGTAAGATTTCCCTTGTTGGATCTTAGGAAAGTAAAATCCCTCTTTCCTCCTTTATATCAGTGATCCCCTCCTCCTCCCGGAGCCTCTGTGATTAATTACAAGGTCACCATAAACAAAAGGGAACGGTTGTTCTGGTGCTCGCTATATTATTGGCCAGCTTTATTCCTACAGTAGCCTTGTATTTATCACCGGCTCTGCCTGCTGCCCGCCACAAACGCAAGGCTCTCTAATTAATATAATGGACTCTGGGTTTAATGCAGCTACCATAACGCAGTCATTTATATGCTGATTTGCCATTTTTCAGCCTTGCTGGAAGCGACCCCGAAATCTGAGGGTCACATCAACAAGCCTGGCGAGCGTTGTTTCAGACGGAGTGAAAACAATGCTGAGTTATTGTCACTGAGGGTCGCATTTAGCTTACGGAACACCAGTCAATCATCCCGGCTCGTGTGACCAACCTTCAGTGTGTTAGCAAGCCGGACCAGTAATCACACGAGGATCAGGCGGCGGCGAATCGACGTCACAGAGCGAACGGCGCTGGACGCGTGTTGACGCATACAGAGTCAGAATAATCTCAATCATCTTTTCTTTGTGGGAATGACATTATGTACCCTGTGTAAGTTGTAATCCGCGTTCATGAGCCTGAATCTATTGCGTCTAATGACTCACTCTTTTCCTACGGTGCAGTCCATTTGGATTCAGGTCCCTTTTGTTAGAGGCTTGTGGGAGAGACATGTCGTACCAGGAAACATGTTCATTTGGAGCGAAGTAAAAAAAAAAAACAGAGGAGTGCGGCTTCTTTCTCACTGGATAGGAAGCACACTCACAGACTGAGTGCTATGCTCACGACAAACCAAGTATGACAAAGGCCCAGGGTACCTAACAGGGTTCTCTGGAAACCTCCGTTGTCGGTTTGCTATATCAACACGATGGGCCATTTATCTGCTGTATAGATCAGATGTCCATTACTACATCTTTTATCACTGGAAGTAGCCTGAGTCCCAGAGTAATGTTTTGATGTCCTTACCTTGTGCATTTGTTTTCATACAAAAACAGTACCACTCTTGCTTTTATGAACTAAGCGGAGTGAATACAGTTTCAATATCAGCGTGATGCTAATTCTGTAATTACCTTGTATTAAGCTGATTCTGTTGTTGTAATAGTTGCTGCGATGGGTTGCACAGGCTTGTACTGTAGGTATTGCTTGCTTTCCAGTGGTGTAGAAGAGTGCCGGGTGAACTATTTCCCTGCGGTCTTCTTTCAGCTAGGTCTTGTCAGATAACTGTATGTCATTGGCAAAAAAAGATGAAACTTCTTATGCTGTCTAAACCTCTCGAGACGTGAGCCGTATGAAGTGTAAAGAAGCCACTCTTAGATTTTTCAACAAGTATTGAGGCTTGCTGCACTTATGATAGAGCACCATTGGGATTACGCGAGGAAAAGTAAATCTAACTTAGTTCGGGGGCTGGGCTTTTGTTACAACACTCTCTGTTGTTAGTCAGCCGCTCTAAGGTTTACCTATTCGCATATGCTACATATTCCGCTGTGTGACCTGGACATTTAAATTTAGGCGTGCGAGTGTACTAGAGAATATTACAAATTCTGCCTTTGTTAACTCAATGTGTTTTATTGTGCACCTACATTTGTTCACTTAGGTGTTTGCATGGTCCTTGTTGAAAAAGGTCAGTGTAGTGCCCTATTGGTGCCATTGGGATCTGAAGGCCATTAATACATCATAGCCTTTCCAGTCCACCCTACCTCTACTTCTAATAAACAAGCAGTATATCACGGCTATTGCAGGTCAATAGAGACAGGGCTCTGGGTGACTGTACAAGTGAAGGGTTTAATAAAATGCACTTCTAATCTAGTTTATAGCCATGCGATAAATTACTGAGCCTCTTCTGGCAACAGTTCAGTATTGCCTATGCAGAGGTTTGCAAACTTTTAATATTGTTCACAAAGACTGGCTGAGAACAGATCTAATACAATATGTAAATTATTATAATTTATGGCCAATCAACAAACAAAAAAGCAGTTGACTAAAAGGTTTTGACTAATAAATGATGCCCCCATCATTTATTAGGATTTTGGTATTAATCATATATTCCTATCCAATTAAACATTGGTTGGAGTCTTGCATCTATCTCTGAAACTATACTGAGACCAGAAATTCATAGTGTTCCACAAAATATCGGTGCTTGAAAAATGGAGTTTCTCTCATAAAATAGTTGATCGCTTTTCCATTGGGGCTTTAGTTCCCAAAGTTGAAGTTTAAAGGACAATGTTAATAACTCATGCTCTGAACCTCTCATATCATAAAGAATTTCCACAGGACCTTTTACATAACCTTGTCATTTCACAGCCCATAAGTAAAGATATTCAGGCTCAACCTCTGATGCCACTGAAGCATGGGTAACATGCATATTCAGCATTTACATCAGTAGAACGGAATGTAGCGGGCACTCAGAGAATCGCCTGAAACCAGATCCCCCACATAAAGTAAACGCAGAGGAGTTAAGAATGGATTGTCGTCCATTTTAACATCCAGAATAAGGTTACGAAAACAGCAGTATCCAGCCAACTAGTAGAAATGCCACCCTAGGACAAGCTTTCTGTTTGCATTAATGAAATGCATTTGCACAACCCTTGCATAGTTCATAAGCCACTTCCCTGGTGGCTATAGGGGGTATTGTTATTTTTGCATCCCAAATGTCACCCTACAAAGTGCACTACTTTTGATCAGAGCCCTATTGGACTATAAGCACTACTAAGGGGAATATGGTGTCATTTGGGTAGGCACGATATGGCCCCTCCCACCTAGAGGGAGATCAATGCACAGAGATCTCCTGGGTCCCTCCTTTCAAGTTGGCAGCAGGACAGGAGGAGTGAGTTAGATGAATGGGTCACAAGCACCCAATCGATGATTACCTCGACTTCCGAATGAGGAGCGCAAGTGGGATGGCAAACGGGTGGTAAAGGCAAATGCAAACATCTGTGTTTGCAGGGCGGAATTAATGGAAAGGCTGGTTGGAATGGCTGACATTCATCCCGACTCTCCTCCCCCTCCCCCCTCAACCTTTCCGTCCCACATAATGTCGAATTAATGTGTGAAACGTCCGAGGCATTGTCCGCGCTCTTGTTACTCCTGTGGCTCTTTATTGGGACCGAAAAGTTCTGTGTCATTAAAATCCCATCATCCGAGATTAGATTGTCTCAGGATATTGTCAATGTCCCTTTTTATGTATTCCAAATGCCCCATGCTCCGAGTGGCCGTTCACCCATGCAGCATGCAATTGAGCAGCGTGGTTGTAGCACTTTCCGAGTTTGCCTGAACAACAAAGTAGCACCACTGGTCACCATACTTAGTCCATATAATCTCCTTTTGGTGGATCTGGAGAGAATGACACCTGGCTGGCCTCTGATAAGGACAGGGCAGATATAGCTACCTGTCTTTGCATTAGATTTACTAAAGGAGAGAGGGGCTAGCAGATGGAAATGTCAAATAGGATCAGTCCATTTGCTCCGACACAGAGCTGCAAAGGTCGTGTCAATAACTCTGTTCGCTTCCCGAGCGGCAGCCTGCTCCCTAATAGCCAGTACTTTGACCCGGGTGAAAAGTAGCGCACTGTGAAGAAAGCAGGGCACACTTTGGGGCACGTCCTCACTTTCTACCCCTGGCCATTAATCAGTACAGCATGCATGTGTCATCATGGGGGTCTAATGTAGATCATTTCATCCTTTAGCCGCAGGGCACTTCTGCTCTTTTAAAAACACTCAATTGATTTCTGATTTCAGTGGTTCGCACGGGTCATGTACTACTTCCAATCCAGATACCACGTTTCTTTCCAATCTATTGCTGCCCCTATTTCTCATTTTCTTTTTCACACGATGGCTTTGAACATACTACAGTAAGAACAGTCCCTAACATTTATCAAATGTTCATGTAATTCCATTATGACAAATATGTATTAGTGAAGTGTGTTTTATCAATACGTTTTAAGCATACGGATATTAACCAAAGAGTTTTTTGAAGGGTTTTAGCAGAAATTCTACTCCATATCCGTTCCTCAGTGGAGACCTTGACTAGTTTAGATTTCGTCACTGGGACATCTTTACTGCTCTGTGACAGTTCATTGCCATCTTCTCCCAAAGCTTCAATCAACGTATGGGCATACGAAAATAAACAGCCACATTAATCAATCAGCTAGTCAGCCAGTCTGTAGATCGATACAACTCATCAAACAGCAAAGTAATTCGTCAAGACCTCACACTGATTTCTCTTGAAAATAGACTTGGGACTGTAGCAAATGATGTATAAAGAGCAGTAACATGTTTCCTGGTCTCAGCCAGGTGATCACAGGGGCCCATTGACTCTGGGTAGATGATGAGTATGCTGGTCCTTCACATGATATAATGTATCTTTCCCTGTTTAAGGGTTTTAGAAGACGTTTACCTCTGATCTTTTACACTAATTGTGAATCCATACACGCTAACCTACAAACAAACAAAATGTACAAAATGTCAGCCAATATTAGACATTTTGTAATTACTGTTCCATATTTGTTTGTCTACTCGAATTGAATGCCAAGCTATCCTCAGGTATCCTTGCCAGTGACTAAACTGATGTTAGCCACATTTATTATGCATGGAGCATCTGAATACGACCCAGGAGACAACTTGAATGTTTTGTCACTAAGGTGATGTGCTAAAATGAATATGTTAGCAGCCTGTCAAAAGTAAATACAATTTTGCAATTTTAGGAGTCAGTGATGTGAAGAAAAGCGCTAATTTATATTGAGCATCCATCTGGTTATATACTGTTTAAAAAAAATAAATTGTGTCTGTCTCCAACAGGTAATGCTACTATGCTCGTCTGATTAAAGAGCAGACATTCTGTATAGCTAGGTCTAAGTGCTATTTTAATAGGCTTTTTAGGGGATTTTTTTCTTTTCATAATGGCTGTCCATTTGTGTTGGATGCCGAATTGTAGCATTACTGAAGCATTACCCAAGGTTTAGGCCTATTATGTGTAACAGCGGCAGTTCCTTCTCCTCTCATGAAAGCACCTGATATGTAATTGTATTTAATCTCCCATCCCTTTGTTGACTCCTGATAATGCGTTTATAATCTTGTTTTAGACTACAAAGAAAGTAGAAGCAAGATGAGACTTTTGAGGACACTGTTACTATTACAAAACATAAAGGTCCCTGTTGATCCATGGACTATCCTGTTAGGACATTGGATTACTGGGTTTTTATGGTCCTGAGGTTTCGGCAAACATATTTCACAGTTACTGTTGAAAAACAAAGGACGGCCCTTCCAGGTGCCGTTGCGCCGAGTGGACCATGAAAGCGTTGGTTGTAGCTTTAGCTAGCTGACGACTGACGGGGAAGATCCCACGGCCGTCGCTAATTGGCCGGCGTCACCTGGGGAATGGGAAGGCTTCGTCAGCGGGGAGTTCCTAGCCTTGATGCACTCTAGCTACTCCTTCAGACGGACCGGGTGAATGCCAAGCTGACGAAGGCCGTCAGGTGAATAAACGCATCCCCACTTGACTCTCTGGCTGGAGAAGCAGAACGGCTCACCACGTTCACCGTGTTAATAAGCTTGTCACAATCTTCGGATCTCCCGAACCGTTTTGGGAGTAGTAGCGATTGAGTGGGGCCATAAATGTATATACAAATGTATACAACGTAATTAGGAATGGGGGGGGGGGGTTGGAGGAGTTGGGGGTTAAAGACTGTGTCTCCACTTGCTCATGTTTTTTTTAAATATGCCTCTATATTAATTATATGATTAGGATATCAACCCAGGAATGAAGGTCTGTTTGGCAGGTTTTTTTGCCTCACCAAGGACCAGTTATTATAATGCACTTGGACTAAAGGCTGACAAACACGATCGGCCGTAACAAAGCCTTTTCTATCATGTCGTCACGCACCACAATGCGATGGCTGCCTCTCGTGAGCCAAAGCTGCCTTTTCGTCAAACACAATGCGTGTACACCCTGTCTAACAATAGGAAGCGGCGGGAGCTGTCCGGGGTGCTGAAGCGGTGTGCTTCACAGATGCTCTGAATGGGATTCGCGCTCTTTGCCACCTCAGCTGCGCCGGCGGTAATCGACAGCCGTATAACAGAGAGTAGCTGAAGTGTGGCGTCAACAAGGGAAAGTACGGGGCATTCGGGAAAGACTGGCGGCGGAATGTGTTATCATGATGGCCCGCGGCCCTGTGGCCACTCCCTTCCATACAGCATGTCAGTCACACTTAATCACCTCTCAGAGAAGAAGAGTCCTAAGTGGGCTTTGCCTGGCAAAACAGTTGAACCCTGTCTGAGATGTAATGGTGTATAGATGCGGGAAGTGAAAACACCGCGCTCGGTCTGTGAAAACAACGGGCCACTGGCGGCCCTGTGTGCTCCGGTTCGTCTGGCTCCACAATGTAGACTGGGGGCCGTATAAAGGATGTTTATTAGCCTGACAGGGCTACACTGGGGCCCTCTGTCATCTTCTGATAATAGGTCTGGAGCCACTAATGAAAGTTATATCTCAGCTGGTAAAGACACACTCAGGGAGAGAAGAAGGGAGGTAGTTAGTGCTAGTCTCGGGAGTGGGGGGGCGGGGGTTCTGTTCCTTCTGTTTCCACAACGCTCCCAGTGTCCTCTATTAGTGGTCTGCTTGCTTTCCCTTTAGCACAAATCATTTCAAAGGACACTTTCACATCCCCCAGGGTAATTGTTTTTCAAACACAAGTGGAGCCGGCTGAAAACGATGTTGTATGGTATGAATGCCTCTCTGTCAACTTGATAGTGATCCATTAAAACCTTACAGGAGTAAGTTCGTACTTCCAAAGCTGAAAGAATAGAGTTTGGGGAATATCTGCCTTAAATGTTTTCATGCGATGTAAATCTAATTGGACTAATAAAATCAGTCAATGTCACCTTTTCAACAATTTGCAAAGGAAATTATATGATTAATGTTGGTATAAGTACTATAATGAACAAGAGAGTTTACAGACAAGAGACTCACATTGGGTTTTTTGAGTGTTTTTCTGGTCCTTTGGAGTGATTCGGGGATTAATAGACAAGCTTAGTGGTGCATGCATAAGTATTTGGCATTAAAAAATGTCATTTAAGATGAGTTTTGCTGCAAATGTTCCATTCCATGATTAATTACATATCCATATTACTGTAATTGAATTCGAATTTAAATCAGTTTAAATCTCTTTCAAAAATCCCTCATTCTTAACTTTCCAAAAGCAGGTCACAGAAAGGACATTTTTGCAAGCTGGTCATAAAACCTACCTCCATATCTCTGAGGGCCAGTCCTTTGAGTCAGCTCGCTGGGAGTTTTGGGACCATTATATCACCCCGGACAAAAAGGGGAAGACACTATTTTAATTAAAGCTGGCAGATTTACTTGTCTAGGTGGGTTTAAAACATCACCGGTCCTGGCTGATCGAGGCCAGAGTGCTGGCCAGAAAAATGACTTATGCCAGCCACTTCAGGAAAGAATCCCCCTGAAGGATTGGTGGTAAAATTAGTGGAGGCATTTGGAGGCTGTCCCGTAATGAGGAAAAATAGCACTCAGTTAATCTTCTGACAAATAGCCGTTGCCAGGCAATCTGACTATGAGTTCTTTATTTTTATTCTAGTTTTTTTTTTTTTTTTTACCATGGTGACGCTCAACTTTACCCAAGGTATTGGATTGTGGTTGGCACATGGTGAGAAGGAAGGACAAAATGAGCATTCCGCTCAGCTGGCTGTGCTGCTCGTAAGGACTTCAGCTCTCTCTATCTGTGATCGGGACCCACTTTCACCGCTATCTGTAAAGTGTTTTTGTGATAACAATCCAGTGTTCCAGCATGTTTAACTAGTGTATAACGGTCAGTCCGGTCATTTTAGGGACACTGAATTCCAGCCAGGCCCTACTCAAGGCTGAATTTAAACAAATCTCATCATCTTTATCTTGCCATGCGGATTTCCAAACGTGCCCGTTTGCTTAAATTCCGGCTCAAGTCTTATACAGTGCCACCCTTAACAGAGAAGGCATTTCACTGTGTGTGAAAATCATTTATGCCTTTTATGTCAGGATTATCTGACCATACCGTGTTGGCCATCAAATTAAACCAAACATATCAATTTGTAATCGACGCTATCATTAAAACGTGAGGATTCCCGTTAATATAGGAGCACGTCTCCGTTCGGTTCCGTTCCTGTAGCCTAAATCTGATTAAAACACGTGGGTGGTTTCTCAGAAGTTCTAAGTATTTGTTTTTTTTCTCCTCCTTTGCCCGCTGGTGCTCAGCGGCGGCATAGCTTCCATCACATGCTCTGCTATTAGCAACATGCCTCTTTCAGTGCACCCACTCCAATAAACTGGGCTTCATTAATATGCTGCTCTTCGCAAACTATTCTTCACAAGAACGGTGCAAGCACTGTGTGATACCGGGACGTGTGACTTGCCGACAAGAAGGCGGGGGGGGTTGGAAATGCACAGGTTTAATGTGCCATTGGCAGCCCTCAAACACACAAGTGTACTCTTGTCAAGTGCAACTCATGCAGCAGCTGCTGATTGCCTCGTTGCCAGATACCATGGAAATCACCTGACAAGGACCCTTTAACGGGCCTGTCCTTTGTTTCACCATGTCAAGGATAGAGGTAGAATCAAGGCATCGCTTTCATGTGTGTCGGTGTCCCCATGATCAATCGTAGGATCTCTACCGCCCCTAAGAACCAATCTGCTGCGTTGTATGATAGTGTCACAGAATCTGCATTGTACTTTTTAATTAATTACCACCTGTTTAAGATGTGAATGCTTCCATATGATTCAGATTTTATGCTTCATACGTCTACTTTTGTGTTAGAGGACTTTATTTGTGTGAAAAAATAAAGTACGGAAACCGCAGCAAGCAGGCTTCCTAGGCACCCTGCCATCCTGAGAGCTTCAAACAATGATGGCACTGAATGATGCTAGTCACTTTTCTTCTCATATTCTGAGTAGCAAGCGCTATCTCTGAAAAACCAGAGACACTTCACAAATTTTGAAGGAAAGCCCAAGAAAATGCCTGCTGTAGAAAGATGATTTTTCCTAATCTGTGTTTGGAACCATCACTCCAGCTGCACTCAACTTTCTAATTTGAGCTTCATTGTTTATGTTAGAAGTTGTGATTTTGAGCATTGGAAAAGTTGGGATGTTGTTGGAATGTATTCAAATGAGGTTTACTGACTTAAACATGTATTTATTCCCAACGTAGGACCACTGGCTTAGGGAATTCTGCAAATATTTATGAGTATGAAACTGTAAGACCAGAATGCTCTGACTGTTGCCTTTTCCAGCTTCACTCTCCACTACACTAAAAGTGTGTGTTTGAATGTACATCTTGCAAACCACTTTAGTGGAAAATACACATTTCAAGTTTAGATTTGACCTTGTAAAACAGATGGATGTGTAATATAGCCATACACTTAGGGCGCATAACCAACGACATTTACTCCATATGGTGCCACAGAAAGGCCACAAAGGTCATGATGGATCTCAGCCACCTGAGCCATGGGTGGTGACCACTAGCTAGCAGAAAGAGACAGCTCAGGAACATCACGTCCAGGATCACACTGTGAAACTATCTGCCTTATTTCCCTGCCCCCCGATCTGCACCTTGGATCCCCTTTGCGCGCACACACACACACACACACACACACAAACCAAGGCACACTACAGCTCACACAATACACGGACGCCCAGACTCTCTACACTCCCGCTCAACGTGTTCGATATATTCTACCATATAAATAGACCCATTCAAGGCAGACAGCTGTACCATGTACATGGGGAACACCGGTCACATTCCATCCTGTTATGTTTTATTGTCCCGTTTACTTGATTTTGTGTTTTTGAATTGTGTTCGTAAATGTATCACTGTACTTTCTTAAAATCGCTTATAGTCACTTTACCTGACCTACTGCTTTGCTTTAAGTGCCCGAACAATCTCCTACCCCCGTGACAACATCTACTATAATGTTTATGTGACTAATAAAACATTGAAACACATTCTCTTTAGTGGACTACTTTTAACCAGGGCCCATAACACACAGCCGTTTAGAATGGAGGCTTACATGTCGGGCTACGCTGCTCGATAGGACCTGAGTGAATGTAATGAATCCTGTCATGTGCGTTGTGGATGAGAGCGCAGTGTTTAAAAAGAGAAAACATGATCACAAAGCTCTGTGACCTCAAGAGCGGGTTAAAGCACTCAGGGGGATTGGCAGCGCCAGGACCACAGCTCCCAGGTTCTCAGTTCTACCTACTCGGCCCTCTGTCTGTCACAAAACTTTTTTTTACATTCTTTTATGTTTCTTATTTTGATATTTTTTTTTTGGCGGGGGGGGGCAATTTATGCTTTATTGCTAGAGGAGAAAATGTGGGAAAGACAAGACTGAATGTGCTTGAACTGCAGTGGGACAGAATCTCAAGCTGGGACCATTAGACCAACCTAGGCCGCATAATGATTCCCTTTTCATCGTGTTGTCACTAGGGGCTGATAATTGCTGCGCTGGCACATTTTAATGAAGCGGTATCCAACTGAGCCCATGCATCATGTTTATGGGTAATAGTATCAGGTCAGTTATCAGGTGGCCACAGTGTTGTGACAAATGCTGAATCTAACGCAGCCATATAAGAGAAACATGAGGTTGGAGACTGAACTGATGTGATTATGCATTCCCTCCACATCCTCAGCTACAACGAAAAGGAGGGAAAAATCATCAACTGTCAGTGAGGGCACGATGGATTAACTGTTCTGGCTATATGAGCTCTGACTGCCCGTCTGTGTCTTAGGCGCTAACGAGAAATGAAACAGGCCAATATTATAATCCTAAGAGTTGTCTCAGACCCCATTGCAGTGGGGTACCTCACCCTCAGCAGTCACACAATGGGTGCTGTTAACCTTGAAAGGACATTTCTCCTCTGAAACCCATTTATGGTTACAGTGACTCCAAGAAGGATCGGCTTGTTCTTTCACTCAATCTGTGCACAGAATTCAGAGCAACTCAATTCAATACGGTACGAATGTGGTGCGCAAAACTAATTTTAAAGGAGGGAATGCAGTAGTATTCTGTACTCCGATATGTACACATAGTGATTTTAAAACAATAACGGCAGCGTTAGCCTGAGTGGGCGAGCAGGGTTTTCCTCCCACAATTATCCAGTGGTCAGTACAGACCCAGATAGAACAGAACACAGTGAGCGCATACCCATTACCTTTCAACTGTTCCTGCCTTTGCTGTTACCAGGGGCGTGTTGATATGTCACCAGCAGGTTGTTAACGCTGCAGTGTTTAAGACCATTTTATTTCCATCAGTGCTGACATGGATTCGATTCACCGACTGACAGCCGAGCGACCAAGAAGACGGCCGACCGACAGCCCAAAGGGCTGACTGTGGGGCTCAGGTCAACCAGAGTGCGCTATATAATGTAGCGTGTCTTGTTGAGAAAAGGGGATCATTTAGGTTGCAGCCACTTTTGGTTTTCTAATTAGTCCAAAAAGAAACAAAGACATTGATGGTTGCAAATGTGTATTGATTTGTGGAATTTCTGATGGTGGGTCTCTCTAAGGTCTGCCTCTGCAAGACAAAGCCCACAGGCCTCTGGTCAAATAGTGGACTTTGTAGGGAAAATGGTCCCATTTTGAATGCAGTTTACTGTAAGAAAAGGACCTTTTGCTCTTTGTTCGGGCTCTGCTTGCAACCAACCTGTGAGACCTGCATTGATCTGCGAAGCAGCAATGTTGCTGCTCGCCTTGAACATCCAGATTGACCGACCCCATATCGATAAAGTGCTCATTTTCTTCGGGTGAAATCACACAGATTTCCTATTTTCCGAACGAATCACTAAGAAAGGCTTGAGCGGTATTGTCACAGCATCGGGTTAATTACCGTCTTCAGTGTCATCATGTGAAAGGATTGCAGAAACTCATAAAAGCTTTACAGTGTGACTCATGTGTTTGGTGATATTAAACAGATGTCTTGTGCTTACAATTGTCAGCATAGGCGAGTGCCACTCTGGCTACGTGTGAGAGAGATTAGTTGTTGAAAGTGCAGAGGGTGCAAGTGTTCTCAGATCAATCTCATGCCTGGTCAGCAGCGGGAGAAAAAGCCAGTCGTTGGATGAACAGAGTAATAGTTTTTTCGTTAATCATTGATATTTGATTGTATACCTGGCACTCAACAGTGCTCCGGGGCATCTTGACAAGCACAACACATTTGCACAGATGTTATTAGTTGATTACAGCTCTGAAATGAATACCATCATTCCCTTGGATGCTGTCTACCAAACTGTTGGATCTGGGACTGAGCCATCCATCTGAAAGTGGATCTTGGACCACAGGTGGTTAAGGTCCAATGCAGCCATTTTTTGGGGGTGGTTATTCCAATACTACAAGGTTGAAATGACATTCTGATATTATTTAAATGATGATAATGCACTTTTTGTGGAAGAACTATTTCAAATACCTGAAATGTCTGCCTTTTTTACGGCGGGACGTACTGTTGGCCAACTTGTAATGCTACAAGGTTGATTTGATTACTTAGAACTAACCAGTGGCTGTTAAGCTGGGTAAAGGAGTGGGCTCTTAGCCATTCAGCTCTTTGTATTGAAACATCTTTAAACATCCACACAATCTGATTGGCCGCTTATATGTTTTATAATATGTTATTATAAAACATTTAGGAGTCATGTTAACAAAATAACACATTGATTTATTAGAGTAATTCAACTGCAAACACTTCATGGGGACTTAAAAACAGCGACATATCATACTTTCTGAAAACTCCCCAGAGTTGTGTGTTGAGTCCGCTGCTGTAGTCTTTCTTCCTCCTCTGATTGTGTTGCTCAGTGCAATTGCCTTAATAGACAGCATATAGACAAGAGTGCGTTTTTTTTAATAGCACTGAAATCCACCTTAAACCAAATCCAAATGAAACTGAGGAGATACAGGTAGCATTGGGGAAATCAAATTGCACTGAGAATGAATGGCTTTGACGGGGAGCTGGAACTGTTTTCAATTCCTGGGCAAAACCATCTCATTCAATCTGACACGGTTAACCAACTCAAATCCTGTGATCAATAAGGCACAGTAACTCTTATTTCTTAATATGACTGAGGAAGTTTGAAACGAGCACAGGCATTCCAGTCAACTTCTGCTATTGAACATTAGGGAGCATCCTGCCTGGATCCATTACTGGGTTATGCTGTAGCACCTGCCCACAGGACCAAGAAATACTTTAGAGGGTAATACGCACTGCAGAGAATAACTGGTACCCACCCTGCCCTCAACCGAGGCCGTCTATGCAGACAGATCCCTTACTATGGCCAGAAAGTCAATATAGGACCCCAGACAATTCACCAGAGCACTGTTCTCCCAGTTAACTCTGGGTGGAGGCTCAAGTCTGTGAGCTACAATGGTTCATTTCAAACAAGAATATATTCTAGAATGAATTCGTTATGATGTTGCTGATTATGCTCTTGCAAATTTGGTCACTGCTAGTATATAAGATGACTTTTAGGATTATGCTGTTTTATATTTTCAAGACTTGCAATTTTCAGGAGAGCTATCTGTACCATTAGAAATAGGAATTAATCAAATAGGCTTGGGTCAAAATTACCCTGTGACATGAAACTAAATTATCATAATGTCCATTTTGTCTAAGAAAACAATGCTTCCTGTTTGGGTGGAATGGGACTTTTAGCCAACTGCATGATGTCACAAGGCTGATTTAATTAAGTGAAGTAGACCAATGACTGTTCAGCTGAGTGAAGGGGCAGGCTGTTTTCGACCAATCCTGTGTGTGTATTGAAACATCATCAGATTGGTTCATTAAAACCCACACAACCAGATTAGACTGAGAATGTCAAGGGCCAATGGAGGCTAAGAATGAATGACTGAATTAACAAATTAATGCATTATCATTTTTCAGGACCCATGTGTACCCACAGAAATACAAACGAATAGAATGGACTGGGAAATGATTCTATTCATTTAGTTTCTATCTGTACCTATGGTATATGCCAGGGAGACACTGTATACATACAAATGTGTAGACCTGAATAATGCAGACGTCGTGGTCTTTGTTACCTCCCCTCTCTCTGGGCGACTCTGAATAATGTAACATCTTCAGTGACTGCGTGATATTCTATTGCGACCGACTGTCAGTTCCACAGGAACCTGTAGAGGGACCGCTCAACAACTGAATATGGTTTTAGATGATATTTAATGTGATTTGGCTGCCTAATGAGACACAGAGGCATTTGTGATTTCAGCCGGAGCTCTCTGCTCGTCATGGTTTGCTGCATTGTGTACCTATGTCTCCTGCCTGATTGGTGGTTTATTTTTAGTTGTCTGGGAACATCGGGCAGCCTTTAATGAACGAGACCGTTTTCCCATTTGGGACTGGAGAAACCCACTGCTGCCGAGTTGGCAATGTTTGCCGGTAGGACCCAGTCAGAGAGGGATAGTTCTTTGCACTTGGGTAACCCTGGGACTCTAGGTCTTGGCCCGGGCTACAATAGATTAAGCATTGCTGACATACAGCACAGACCCACTGTAACTGTCCTTATCCATCCATGAAGATGACTGTTGAATACAACGGACCATTATACATCAGATATCTACAGTACAGTACATATCTAAAGTACAGACAGCATGTACAAACTGTACCTTAATATAGTCTTGGAGAAGCCTGTATCTAGAGTGGCCATGGCAGACACTGATAGAGATAGCCACTGATCTGGAAAAGTGATCATAAATATTCCTTGTGAAAATACTCAGCGAGGAAACTTTGAGTATCTGTAATTTCCTAGAAGGATCCCATTCCGTGCTTAGTTAAAGTGAAGCAGTCCGTGGTCTTTGTAAGAGGTACTTCATCAGCTCCAATTTCACAGTAACTGTCACAGTCTTTAATTCCCCATCTCCACTTTTCCAAGAGTGACCAGTGGTCTCCGCTCTAAGACAAAATATGCCTTCCAAACGGCCAGGGCCCTTGTTGAAAGTAGTGCACTATACAGGGGATAGGTTACCATTTGGAACTGACATAAAGTAGAATGGGCCAATAGCATTTAATTGCTGGGTTTTATGTGGGTTCCTGAGGAGTATTAGCCACTCAGCACTCCTGTCTACATGATAGATGCTGTTGATGGTTGTCCAGGTTGGTTGTGTTGTGGAGGGTGTACAGCAGGGAGCACTGGGTTGAGGAAGTGCAGGTAGTGGAAAAATAAGAAGCTATGTTTCACACAAAGCCAAAAGTCTCCCAATTGGAAAGCACTCATGCTTGGGTCAAAGTACAGAACTTGTTAGTATTTTTGTGATCGGTCTCACGGATGCAATTCGGACCAATTCAATGGGTGGTTTTATCCATGTTGTGCTGTTATGGGAAAGGTGTGTCGTCCATCTGAGTTTTATTTCATCAAAAGCTGGATCTTGACATGACCTCTGCTTAACTGGTTAGACCATCAAAGCATACTGTACAGGTAATGTTTGCGCTTTAATTCAACTGTTGCCACAATGTCCTCTACACAGTTTACACAACAGAGGTCAGTAGTCTGAATAAGAAGATATTTTCTATTGCCTAGACAGGAAAATCTAACTGTTACCACAGAATATCTATTGTTCCCAACATGTGAAAAAGAACTGGAGGGATTTTGCTGAAAGCTGTGTACTCTCAGTTCAAAAGGAATCCTAATCTCTTCAGATGGAGGAAGACTGTTCCCCTTTGTAGGAATTAGGGAAATATTGTGGGTTTTTCCCAGTCTGGCCACTGGCTCTATTTCATTTTTCTTTTTGATGTCATCATTATTATTCTATATTGTGAATGTTGTGATAGTAAAATATGATTTATCTGAATCCAAATTGCTATCATCCAAAAGGGAAACATGTAGTCACGTAACAAATATGCGCAGAGTCATGATATTTGTTGTGGAAAGCAAAGTAAAAATGTAATACATTTTTAATCATCCGTAAAAGGAAATTATGGATAGATCACATTGAATAATATCGTGATTGAATTTTGACATGGTTGAATACCAATCCAGCCATGAGACTAATTATTATCCACGCCATTGCATTTTGTTAGTCTCCTCATGATAAAGTAAATTCAAAGTCTCACTCCATGAAACTCAATTACCTGCCTTGCTGCATGACAATGAGGAAGCTATCATTATCTAGTTAAGAAACATTAATGGAACGTTTCTCACATGATGGACCACTTTCAGTGTGACTTATTTATTGTCATACTGAATGGGGCCTTCATCCGAATGTGTTTACTTCTCTTGGTTAAGTTTTGCATCAACTGTTGTGATGCGCTCCAGTCAATCAGTAGCAGTGCACCAGTGAATTACACTATCTGGAGAATGTTTTCCACAAACTTTTCTTGTTAGTTCTATACAAGCAAACCGCTTAATCCATCTGTGCTATCGTGTTCTCTCATTTCCTCTATATCCACTCAACATTACTTAGATTGACATACGATGTAAGTGGCGAAGGCACAGCAATTTAGCCCACTCATTTATAAACTGTCATCTGGATATGTTGTTCTAATAGGGATAACAAAATGAAGTGTATAATGCACAGTTTCTTTAGGCCTTCAATTATGATGGTGTTGACAGGTATGCATATGTGCATTAGTGCAGAGCAGACTGAGAACAAAGTACCATCAGTATCTTAGACGCAAAACACTAAATTTATATGCAATCTGAAATACTGTACGGAATGTGAACCAGCATAGTGTGAATTATTTTCATTTATATGCATACTCGATAACCAAAAACCAAAATGCATTCCTTGCAAAGTGTCCTGACACCATTAAAGCAATTGACGTGCTTTGCTAGATATTATTTTATGTTGCATTCATGGTAGGGTGCCATTCTGATCCCCATGATCATTGAGAATTAAACAAAACTCATTTAAAGTTATAGTCCGTTTTGGCAGATGAAGCAGTTTTGAGTTAGAACATGAAACACACTCAGGAGTGACAGTGCGGACGTTAAACACTAATAGTGTGAACTAGAACACTTAATAAACTTTCAACTTTTGATAAATGTGTATTTTTATGTAATGCACTACACTTGTTTTTTTAGTATCAGACTGTCTACTGCCATCCATTCTGTGTGTCTTTTTGAAATTGAAATAACAGGAGAAAATTGTAGGTGTCATTGCCATGCCTCAGAAAACGTGTCCTGGGTAAAATGGATGGACACTCCATATTCATGAGAAAATAACATCTGATTATTGTAATCTAGAAAAAAAGCTAACTTTATGTCAAGCAAAGGCAATTTTGATAAACAGCTGGTTGTCACATGCAAATAGCTTAAATGGACGTTTTGATGCTTTGTGTAGCTGGGTGTGGGGTAATTTGCCCAAATGAGCCATTTGAAACTGTATAGCAAGGTGGTGTCTTTTTTGGTAACACTCTATTTTATGGCCCTTTAATTTTCTATTTAGAAAGTTTTTGAAGAGTTTAATAACCATTCCTACATCTGTAAAATTCAAGGAGCAATCTCTAGATATTTATATGTGCATTCATTACCAATATTTTGATTTATTTATTAATGATATGGTAATGAATAAAGGTTTTAATCATAGTATTTTGAACATTTTTAAATTGTCCACAACTTATCAATAATGAACTTATAAAACAGTTATAAAAGATAGTTATCAACTCATAAGGCATTTCTTTGAATGACATATACACATATATACACCGATCACTGCCTAATATTGTGTAGGTCCCCCTTTTGCCGCCAAAACAGCCCTAACCCGTCGAGGCATGGACTCCACTAGACCTCAGAAGGTGTGCTGTGGTATCTGGCACCAAGACGTTAGCAGCAGATCCTTTAAGTGCATCCTTTAGTCCTTTAAGTGCATTTTTAGTGCATCCTGGTGCCATGTGTTCTCCAGGTAAGTGATGCACACGCACCCGGCCATCCATGTGATGTAAAAGGAAACGTTATTCATCAGACCAGGCCACCTTCTTCCATTACTCCGTGGTCCAGTTCTGATGCTCACGTGCCCATTGTATGCGCTTTCAGCAGTGGACAGGGGTCAGCATGGGCACCCTAATTGGTCTGCGGCTACGCAGCCCCATACACAACAAACTGTGATGTACTGTGTGTTCTGACACTTTTCTATCAGTACCAGCATTAACCTTTTCAGCAATTTGAGCTACAGTAGCTCGTCTGTTGAATCAGACCACACAGGCCAGCCTTCGCTCCCCACGTGCATCAATGAGCCTTGGTTGCCCATGAACCTGTCGCCGGTTCACCGCTTTTCCTTCCTTGGACCACTTTTGAAAGATACTGACCACTGCAGACCGGGAACACCTCACAATGGCTGCAGTTTTGGAGATGCTCTGACCCAGTCGTCAAGCAATCACAATTTTGCCATGATAACGAGATTATCAATGTTATTCACTTCACCTGTCAGTGGTCATAATGTTATGGCTGATCGGTGTGTATATAAATATATGTACACTATTAATGCATGTCATTAATGAGATATCTATTCAATGTTAATAAGTACATTTCGAAATGTGAGCACACTTCTTCGTTGTTACATATTTCATAAATGTTTAAAAATGAATTGATAATCCCCAGAATCTGGCCACACTGGTAGACATTACCTGAATCTCTGTAATCAGCTAAAAATAATCTAAAACATGCAATGCTAAAAAAGTCTACCATACAAGGAAGTATAATCAACGTTCTTCTTAATACAGAACATCTCCAGTCAACATTAAATTGCGCGTCCATGTTTGAACCATTTCAGTTAACTATTTTATGCTTTATACTATTATATACTATTTTAACTATTTCATAAGATACATAAGTACAGCCATTAACAAAGGCCTGATGAATCACAATTAATCATCAAATTTGTTAACGTCTACTTTAACCAGAGATGCCGACAGGAATCCCAAGGCCCTGCGACAGAATTGAATGTTTAGGACCCAAAAACCACCAGCAAAAAAATAAAATAATAGTAATGATATTACTGTCCAAAAAACATCATAAACTTTTTATTGTTTAATGTTGTCATTCACAGCTAAGCTACATTCAAATCACTCTGTGTTCAACACAGGTAATTTAATATTTCACATCTTTAGGATATTAGCCTTTAAGTACAGTATAGTGGTCACTTTTAAGAATGTACCCGGCAAGCCAAGGTAGAGAGAATTCAATCGTTTTTTGAAGTTATTGCAGTAAGTGCTGCCTCTTTGGCGTTCAACTCGATCTCAGCTAGGAAATGGCAATACACACTCATTTATACAGGGGCGTGGCTGCTCAGAATTCTACAGAGTACTATTAGCCCATTGGCTAATTACAGTCGCAAGCTTTGACAGAACCCGGCTTCCTGTGAATGTGACTTCCTGTGAACGGAAACAAACAGATGTTCTGTTGTATAACAAAGTGTACATACATACATACAATAATTACACACATATTTTCAATTCATAACATACTCTGTCACAATCAGCCCAGATAAAACAAGCTATGTCTGTGTGTAAATAGTTTCCATCTGTTTGCGCTTAAAGACTCACAAGCCTTGTCCACTGCATACAATGCTCTTTATACTAATTGATATTTTTATGCTACTACCTTAAATTCCTCTTGCCACCTGATGTCACTGCACTGCATATGTGTCTGAATTTCAAAATGAAGGAAAAATCATTACCTATTTCTTTGATTGACTGGAAGCGCACGTTCAATTGGCAAATGATGCTGTCCATGGCTACATATAATGTTATATTACGAAAAACAGTATCTTCTCTCTGCTGGTCATTGTCCACTCCCGTCTCATCAAAAGAACATTTTCTTTTCCTCTGTGGGCTTAATTTCTACTCCCATTGCATTTGTCCAGGGCCTCGATCAAATGTGGTAGAGTGAGTGGCCGCGGGGCGCACTGCAGCGTTTCGAGCCCTCCATTTCGTATCAGACAGAAGGTGAAGACACCAAAGAGAAAAAAAAAACCTGAATCACTTCATCAGATAAATTCTTCTATTTAATATGAATAATAAGATTGACTGACTAATAAGTAAATATATTGGAGCCTGCTAAATGCACCCCCCAGTCCTGGGCCTGGGACAACGTTCCTGGTTGTCCCCTCCATTGGCTTCACTGACTTAATCCACAGGCAAATGCAGTAGGCCTACTACAGTATATGGCTGGTTAAAAGTAGACAGCTGGGCCTTAAAAAATGCAAATAGCTGCCAATACAACACCATTGGAGCGTCTGCATTTGAACAGAAAGATGAGTAAGCATTAACACCCTATTGCACAGACTGCGCATTCCCAGGGAATTATGGCCCACCTCAGGGCTGTAAAAATATCCTGAGTCACAGCATGGCTCAACTATTAGTAAATGCCTTATGGGTAATGTAATTAGATAACAATATCTCCCTTTTTACTAAGTACATTATTGTAAACTATTACTCATTTACAAATTTTGAACAAACCAAGATCAAACACCACATTCATTATCTTATACATCATTAATAAATGATTTTAAGAGTGTTAATTTCTCTGTAAATTTCTATTTGAAGATTGCATATTCCCATAAAAAATTAAATGAACATTGACAAACTTTTTGCAAATTGTATAAATGGTTTACTAAAATAAAGTATTTTTTACCCTTTGGGTCCTAGATCCGTGGCTTAGGGAACTGTTAAATTGTTGTAACCCATTCCCTCTGCTGGTGCCACCATCAAGTTCCACTGAGTCCCACTCCCTCTGCTGGTGACACCATCAAGTTGCCCTGAGTCCCATTCCCTCTGCTGGTGACACCATCAAGTTGCCCTGAGTCCCATTCCCTCTGCTGGTGACACCATGAAGTTGCCCTGAGTCCCACTCTCTCTGCTGGTGACACCATGAAGTTGCCCTGAGTCCCACTCTCTCTGCTAGTGATACCATCAAGTTACCCTGAGTCTTTGCCACCCCTTCAAACTTTCTATAGCCTGAATGCCAGGATGTTCCCCCTCGCTTGCCAACTCCTAATGTAATGGGCATGCCATGGCAAGAGATCTGGCACCAGGACAAGTTTCTTGCTGAAGTAGATGCAGAACTTCCTGATAATTTGCATTCATTAACTCAATATGGAAAGTGGCAATTAAATGAATGAATTATAATGGAGTGGCTAGTTAGTTCTTAAATTTGTAATTGATTACCATTTTTGATTATTTCTATGATCCTTTCTACTATATTTAGCATGTGCATCAAAAAGACCATTTAAAATATTTTTCAAAATTTTTAGGCAAAGTGAGGGTTCAGCAGAGTGTTTCCATGGTGATGTGAGTGAGTGACCGCCACGTGCCCTAGTTGAGTAGACAGTATTTCACATTGTATGGTGTATGGAAAACAGCCTAGAGAAAAATTACTTTCGATTACTTTTGACCTTAGCCATAAATTACTCCCGGATGGAGTAATCCATTGCCTTAAATATCAACTGTGCCAACACATTTGGTTGGGCGATAACAAAGTAGTATCCTCCCTATGTAAAACTCTAAAAATAGAATAATGTATTCCTCATTTCCACTGTCAATGTTGCAGATGATGGATGCTCCCGTCTCCAGCGGAGCCATACGGTTACAGCCATCTGTGGGATCTCTTTCATACAGTACAAAGCCAGCTTCTCATTATCCCTGAAGTGACTTATTCTAATGCCTTGTTCTCTGCTCTCCTATTTAGGCAGTCATTGTGTGCAGTGTGGAGGCAAAACAAAACATATTAAAATGCAAACACTTTCTCTGTAGTTGTCCCGATTTAGGGGCTTAATAATGAACACTGATTTAGAATGATGATTCCATGAATGTACCATTGCCTACAGTATTGAGCACCCTGCCACAAAGCCTGCACTCCATTACTGCTGTTCCCATGCATGTGCTGCTTCCCACAGACACACATCTAAATAGAAGCACCAGTGTCCATCTTTTCTTCCGTTTAAAGCCAAGGTACTGTAACATCCAGAATGTTCCCAAGGTAAAAATTGATGCTTTGAGATACTAGATGAAAAGGCCTTTTTTCATCACATGATTAAAAGAAGCAACAGGCAAAAATGGATGCGAGCTGTATCAAGTGATGCTCTCAGAGTTGTTTGTTACATTGTATTACTGGTTCACGAGTGCACACTAATGATCTATGACTGGATTTCCCATCTGATGGCAAGGCAAAAAAAAAATAAAGATAAAGAATCAACATAAAGAATGTACAGCATAATTTGCAGTGTTTTTAAAAGAGAATGTGTTATGGGAACAGGCCAGACTACACAAAACTGCCTGTTTACCCAGAATGCGTATCATCTCTCTTTGAGTAGAAACTAATTTTAGTACTGAATCACCAGCAGTCCCTCTGATATTCATCCATTTTGTGTGCCACTTCCAGAGACAAAAGTGGGCCAACTGAGCTCTGTCTGGAGACGGGATGTGTTCAAGAGCAGGCCATCACCATCCATGTTCCCCCTAACCACAGGCCCAGTGCCCCCAACGCATCCAAAAGCATTGATCACATCCTGGCCTCTTCTACAGGCCACTCCAACATGCCAATCCACATCTGAAAGCCAGGCCAGCAAAGTCCACTTCTAGTGTCGGGACCTCCAGGGCTTGGTTGGATTCATCGCAGCCAATAGCCTTGTCCCTATGCTGATGAAATGGAATACCGCCTGTGGTGAGGCATCCACACATCTTTAAAGCTCTGTTGCACCTCTTTACCTGCCTTGTCCTAGGTCCCTTGACTCCGACTACGCCGGACAAACATAGGTAGGCGGTTATGTTTTTTGAAAATGATTTCTAATATAGACAGAAAACAAGCTGTCCTCCCTTGCTCCTATGGAAATGGTAATCGGAGTTGAGAGACCCTTGGTGTCGCTGCTTCATCCTAGCAGAAATCAAGATTAACCTCTTTGAGCTGCCTTGGTTTAAACTGTAATCCAAAATTCCAATATCTGTGGCTTACATGCTGTCAGAAGTCTCTCTATGAGCATATAGAAATCAATAGGGTTTCGCCCCATCCTCAGTCCGGAGAGGCAATGTTGTCTAGGGAGTGTTCGGGGTGTCTCCTACGCTTGTGACAGTTATGACAGGAGCCTTTAGAAGTTGTTGTTAAGCTACTACCAAGCTGACTGGCAGAATGAAGGCCTTGTGTAAGAACAGCTGCATAGGGCCCTACTAGGGCATACTATGTATGCTGGCTCAGCAGAACGTTGAGAGGTATTGTCTCAGCTAATCAGCTAATGAATAAAATGTATTTATGTTTAAAGTAACTTTTCAACACACTTTAAATATACAGCATGTATGTTAAATAGATAAATAACCAATTCTTAGAGCTTTATCATGAAAAACGATTGGTTGCAGTTGCATTTCCATCCCTGATGCATAAGTGATTAAGAATGCAGAAAGCTTGTAATGTCAAAAGTTAATTTTCTTAATTCATTGAGTGAGTCATACAGTAAATATTCTGGGTCTCAGAAAGGAAAGCCTTTTAGCATATTGGTTGTGGATCTTAAACACTACACATTAATCCACCTTGTTTTCTCTAAATGTTCTCCAAATGTGCGTCCTATAAACCTTTAGGTCAGCTGCGATTGTAAATGATCTTTGTATGTCACTAATCTAAGAATGAGTTTGGTTGGAAGAATCATGACTCTCTTTGGTCACTAGAACCTTGCTGCTATAAAGAATCAAGAATTCTGTAGAATTGGGAACTAAATATATGTAGTTTGTATGACACTTTCAGAGAGAAACATTTGTAATGAAATAGCCCTAATGGTTACTTTGTTACTTTAATTGCTTTACAGTTCCCAATGATCCCACCCAAGCTCTCATTCCTAAGGCTACTAAGTAGTGAACCGGGCCAAATGCAGAGCCAAACATTTCTCACAATGCTAATTGACAGCAGGACCTGTTTCTCATTTACTGAGATCAGCAATATTTAAGAATAACACAGACGATAACAGTCCGTGAAGACCAAAACAATCACAGATGTAGGCATATTTTCTAATCCCATCCTTACCGCGGGAAGGGTCAATAGCAATTGATTGAGGAGTGCGTTTTTGCTCTCTCTCATGCTCTCTCTGTCCGTGTCAACCTGGAGGAAATCTATGACTGGCCTCCTGTCCTCACCTCCAAACCCTCTCTGCTTGCTCCCCACACCCTGGCTAATGAGTGGGCTAGTGTCCAAGTAGAGACTGAGGGGCTGCCTGTGGAGCTGATGAAATAGATCCCTTTATTGGAATTCAGCTACCTAGCATCACGGATATTGATAGAGCTTACTCGACAGATGAATATACCTTTTAAATGCTAAACCCTACGAAGGGCATCATAAATGTATAGGGTTACTGGTGACATGTACGGCAACATTTTGTTGTAAGTTTCTGTATTGTAATGAAAAAAGAAAAAGACAACAATTGAAACTGTTTACTGTCTTTTACATTTTATCCCCAACAAATCTGTAAATCTTTGTCTTGAGAGTTGTAGGTTGAGGTTGTGAGTAGGGAAACCTGCTCAAAACCAAACCAATGTCTTGCATGACAAACACTTCTGTTGTTCTGGTGTACAGTTTGGTAGGTGCATAGCATGACTGACATTTCCCGTGGATAAATGGCACTTGTTGCAAATCGGCGTGGGCTTGTATGCCTCTTTTACTTCTCCGCTGCAAGATGTCAAATTGCAGCAGGTTATGAGCGGGTCCAGAAGGCTGTTGTTCTGTTTGCCACTGGCCATAAAGCCATTAAAAACCTTTTAATCAGTTACAGCCAGCCTTACAGCACAACTTGAATTGTCAGTTCTTTTATGCTGCTTTTGATAAATGCATTTACTCTTTGAAAGCACGGGGAAAAACACTGCGCTGCTCCATGCTTCCAGTCAGGAACGCCTGATGGACTTATTTTAAGGTATTGCTAATGTTGTAAATTCTAAGAAAATCCGTAAGGGACTGAATGGACTGTGTGGGTTAAACCTTTACCTTTTTGGATGTGTTTTTCGGGTAAAAGCCTTTTTGATATGAAGCCTATTTTTAGTTCAGAACCTGCTGCTTTCTGACTAATCTATAGAACTGTGCTTCATTGAACCCTGCCACTCAATGAAATACAAGAGATAAAAGCACTATAAAGATCATTGAGTCTGGCAGGCAGAGAGAAAGAAAAGTCTCTGCTCCTGGGGTGAAGACTCTTTTCAAAGCCTAAACATGTCTTCTTTTTGTTCACCTCTAAATAAAGAGCAAGTTGCATTTCATTGTGTGGATCATGTTTCCACCAATGAATGACAATCTTTTGGTCCTCATCACTCTGCTACGAAGGCTGTAGTTATGTTGTAGCCTGGAACTCCAGAGCACTTATTTGTTGCGTCCAGAGATTGTTTCATGGATTTTAATCAGTTGTCTTATTTGGCATGCAGAGATGTCAGATAGTCATCGATATGCTCTGGCAATTTTTTTCCCCACCCTTAGCATCCTGGAAACTGGTCAAGTCCAAATTAATGAGTGTGGAAAGGGCCTGTGGTCCACTGGGTTTAGGTTAATCCTACTTGGAACAAAATAGTTGCTGTGAGAGTTGGCATCCTGATTAACTGAGAATTCACTTAACGGCTCGCTTCGCTTGGTAAACACCCTTCAGCAACTATTTTGTCTCCTTCTAAAATCCTGTTTCATCTCTACTGGACTAGGCCAGTGGCAACATAAAACTGATTAATAAAAAGTATCAGAAGTGATAACTGACTGGCCTGACATAATATGTGTGCTTGCATTACAACTGTCTGGATAACGGTGGCCTTTTTGGATATAATTATACAGTGGGTATAGATAGTCACCATCCCTTTTAAAAATGTTTTTATTTTGTTGCCTTAAAGCCTGAAATTAAAACATATAAAATCTTTTTTATATGGCTTTATTTACAGACTGTAACCCACAATATCCAAGTGAAAAAAGAATCTAAAAAACAAATTCATTAAAATTAAAACAGTGAAATACCCTATTTGGATAAGTGAACACCCCCTTATTTAATGCTTGGTGAATGTGGGGAACCTTTGCTTGAATTACAGCCATGAGTCTTGAATATGTTTCTATTAACTTTGCACACCTAGATTGTGACATATTTGCCCATTCTTCCTTGCAGAATTGTTCAACCTCAGTTAAATTGCATGGTGATGGCTTATGGACTGCACTATTCAAGTCATTCCAAAGATTCTCGATGGGATTTAGGTCAGGTCTCTGACTAGGCCACTCAAGGATATTCCTGTGCAGTTGGCATACATTTCAATTTTGGTCCCATCTGACCGCAGCACCTTTTGCCACTTGGCCTTGGAATCTACAATGTAGATTGAGTGTTTTTTTGTTTGACATCCTCCCATATTGGGCAGATTTGTGGAGCACTTATGATATTGTGGTCATATGCACACATTGACCAGTCTTTGCCATAAAGGTCTGAAGTTCATTCAAAGTTGCAATTGGCTTCTTGGTAGCCTCTCTCATCAGTCTCCTCCTTGACCAGTCATCCAGTTTGGAGGGACGGTCTGAACTATGTAAGGTCTGGATGGTTCCATACACCTTCCACTGCTTAATACTGGTCTTAACTGTGCTCCAGGGGATAGACCAAGCCATTGAAATCTTTTTATATCCATCCCCTGACTTGTGCCTTTCCACAACGTTATCTCATAGATCTTATGAAAGTATCTTTCCAACCATAGTGGATTCTTTGCATTGAATTTCACTACTGTTCAGTGTAGTCCTCTATGAACAACTGCTTTCATTCTGAACTAATCAAAGTCACTACAATTGATCACAGATGGAAGACAATAAGCTTGATTTGTGATCTGGAAGATTGTTGGTTATACCTCAGCAAATTTGCAATTGCTAAGGGGGGTGTTCACTTATTCAAATAGGGTATTTGACTGTTTTGATTTTAATTAACTTTCAGAGGTTCTTTCTTTTTCACTTGGATATTGTGTGGAAATAAAAACAGAAAAAGTCAGATTTTATGTGTTTTCATTTCAGGCTGTAAAGCAACACCTGGTGAACATTTTGAAAGGAGGTGCTGACTTGCTATACCCACTACACATATATAACAACAGTATACAGGTGCATCTAAAGAAATTAGAATATCGTGGAAAAGTTCATTTTTTTCCGTAATTCAAATCAAAAAGTGACAACTTCTTATATTCCAGATTCATTACACAATAAAGTGAAACATTTCAAGCCTTTTTGTTTTAATCTTGATGATTATGGATTACAGCTCATGGAAATCAAAAATCCAATACCACAAAATATTAGAATAAAAAATGTATAATATAGAAATGTCGACCTGAGAAGAGCTCTAATCAGCTATTTAACTCAAAACACCTGCAAAGGTTTCTTACTGTATGTTAATTCATGCACTCAATACTTGGTTGGGGCTCCTTTTGCACGAATGACTGCATCAATGCGGCGTGGCATGGAGGCAATCAGCCTGTGGCACTGCTGAGGACGCCCAGGTTTCTTTGATAGCGGCCTTCAGCTCGTCTGTGTTGTTGGGTCTGGTGTATCCCACTTTCCTCTTGACAATACCCCATAGATTCTCTACGGGGTTCAGGTCAGGCGAGTTGGCTGGCCAATCAAGCACAGTAATACCATGGGCAGCAAACCAGTTATCAGTCGTTTTGGCACTGTGGGCAGGTGCCAAGTCCTGCTGGAAATGGAAATCAGCATCTCCATGAAGCTTGTCAGCGGATTGAAGCATGAAGTGCTCTAAAATCCCCTGGAAGACTCTGGACTTGATAAAACACAGTGGACCAACACCAGCAGATAACATGGCACCCCAAATCATCACTGACTGTGGAAACCTCACACTGGACTTCAAGCAACTTGGATTCTGTGCCTCTCCACTCTTCCTCCAGACTCTGGGACCTTCATTTCCAAATTAAATGCAAAATTTACTTTCATCTTAAGAGAGGACTTTGGACCACTGAGTAACGGTCCAGTTCTTATTCTCCTTTGCTCAGGTAAGACGCTTCTGACATTGTCTCTGGTTCAGGAGTGGCTTGACACTAGGAATGAGACACGTGTAGCCCATTTCCTGGACACGTGTGTGGTGGCTCTTGATGCACCGACTCCAGCCTCAGTCCACTCCTTGTGAAGCTCCCCCAAGTTCTTGAATCAGCTTTGCTTGAAAATCTTCTCAAGGCTGTGGTCATCCCTGTTGCTTGTGCAAATTTTCCTACCACACTTTTCCCTTCCAGTCAACATGAATATGCTTTGATAGAGCACTCTGCAAACAGCCAGCCCATTCAGCAATGACCTTCTGTGGCTTACCCTCCTCGTGGAGGGTGTCAATAAGTGTCTTCTGGATAACGGTCAAGTCAGCAGTCTTCCCCATGATTGTGGTTGTGTGTACTGAACCAGACTGAGAGATTGAAGGCTTAGGGAGTTAATTAGCTGATTAGAGCTCTTCTCAGGTCAACATTTCTGTATTGAAAAATTTTTATTCTAATATTTTGAGATACCAGATTTTTGATTTCCATGAGCTGTAAGCCGTAATCTTCAATATTGAAACAAAAAAGATTTGAAATGTTTCACTTCATGTGTAATGAATCTAGAATACATGAAGGTGTCACTTTTTGATTTGAATTACGGAAAAAAAGTAACTTTCCACGATATTCTAATTTTTTGAGATGCACTTGTAGGCGTTGCAACTGACAGACGTCATCCACTATGAATGATGCACGTCATATCAGTGTACTTTTGTAAATGCTGGATCTCAATAGTAAAACAAATCATTCCAATCCCGGAACATGATCAAGATATATATAAATTTCATAATTACACAGCCAATAGTTTGAATCATGGCAGTGTTTGCAACATGTGCAAATTGTTGTTACAATGCAAATATACTTGATCGATATATATGCATTTATGTGCCAGACCACACATGCGTGTATGTTTCATGGACAATAGTGGCCTTTTTGTTTTTAGATACTAATATAGAATACTGTGTTAAACAACCTTTGCCCATGAATGTGGCATATGAAGTGTCTTGCAGATTGGCTGTTCCCTGTCAGTAGAGTAAAGCAAGCAAATTAAGCATTTTGGGGGTTTTGTAACACCAACATCTGGCCAACCAGTGCAATTAGGTAAATTCCAAATCTCTATTGATATACGCATCATTCACTCAAGATTCATGAAAACTGTGCCAGTGGTGTCTGAGATATAGCGTGTGATACACATACAAACGGATAGGTACCAACTTCATTGTGAGGTAGAAGTCATCAAAAGTTCAAGACAAAGATCAAACTATTTATGTTTGTGTAAAACTAGGCCTATATTAAGGCTTTCTTGGACGAAAAGTATTTTCTATAGTTCAATAGACCCTCAAGCCTTGTTGTTTTTGTTTCTACAGTAATGCTTAGAATAAGAAACACTGCCACTGTCTGTATTCATATAGTTTCTCCTAATTCAGCAAGCAGGTTGGCGAGGGTAATGGATTTTGCAACCAGTGTTGAATTCATTATTCCAGTTAGTAGTTTCTAAAATAAAAGCTGGTAACAAAAGGCTAAGATACTCAGGGAGCCTGAAACACTAACAATGGCTCTTTCTGCTTGCAATTATCCCACCAGCCAGCAAAAAATAGTCTTTATTTCTTGGAGGGAATAACGTATCTTAAATTGAAAAGCACTATATAGTGAGGAAATTATTGTACATGGAATCATTTGTGTATTGAGGCACTAGGAATTTTTCATGATTAAAAAAATATTAAAACATTTTTTTCACTGGTATAAGAAGTTGAGTCCACATTGAGTGGATTTAAATTTTGTCATGCATTATGAGGCTAAACATGATGTGTCATAGCCAAGGTTTTTAAACATTTACGGTATTAGGATTCACTTAGTGTTATGACCGACCACATATATAATCATAGGTGTTCATTTTTATCTGAATTATTTATAGATAACCATAATGTTGGAGTCAAAGGTTCCGTTATTTGATTAATTATTGTTTTCCTTCCACATTGTGTGAATAATATATAAAAAAAAATTAAGAGACCACAGCACCTTTTTCTTTCCTTTCCAAAAAGTTGAAAAGGAAAGTTTTGACTGAGGAACAGAAGCGTTCAATTTGCAGTGGTCTCTTAATTTTAACCCTTCTGTTCCTCACTCAAAACCTTCCTTTTCGACTTTTTTGGAAAGGAAAGAAAAAGGTGCAGTGGTCTCTTAATTTTGTCCGGAGCTGCATATATATGTATATGAGAAACTGTTTTGCTGTAGGTCATATTGTTTTAGCGACGAGTTTATGACTACCAGTTACAACTTTTCTTTTTCTACCGGAAAAAAAGAAAAAAACTATTCTTTATTGGTGGAGAAAGGGACAAAACAAGTGTGTCATGACAGGTGATAAATAGTTACTGTGAGTGTATCCATCAGCTGCATCAACAAATCGGAAAAGGGATCTCCAAAAGATATAAAATTACATGAAGCCAGCAATGATTCACACAGACAGACGTGCCACATGTAGTATTCTTTCTCACAAGGGCAGTGCTGTTGGCAAAGTGCCAACCCCCCCCCCCCCAGAATACCAACAATATATCATACACCAAAGGCCACCTTTACATTCAATAACCTAGGGTTTCATAATCATTCAGTATTGTGTTTGAAGCATGATTTATTTAGGGTTGAAAATAATATGCAATTGTGTTTGCTCAGAATAATGATTATACTGTAGCAAAGCTTTCAAAATAATTGCCTACAATTCATATTCAGAGGACACAACCCAACTTATTGAATGAAACAGGAATGATCCTAAAACAGGATTATCTCTCCTCCTATGGGACTGGACAGCAAACAACTGATAAACTGTGTGTATGTTTATGTGTGAAGGTCGGGTGCGGGTGCATTGTTTGCATGTTTGCTAGTGTATTTATGTGTGTCTGTATGTGTTGTAATGGTACAAAATGGAGGGATGCCAACCCATGTGGCCTAGGGATTTATAAGGGTCTTTCTTTTAGGAACACTGATCGGTATCATCGGCGCCATACCATGTTTAAGATCTAACCCTGCAGCCATCCTCTGTGGATTTAATAAAACTGCACAGCTGTCGGAGAAGGAGAGAAAAATTGAACCATTTTTTTCCCTCACATTTGCAATTCCTTGCAGCTCACAACACAACTTGCAGAGGCTGTCACTTTATCTCTCACTAGGTGATCTAAGGCCCTGAGGTTTCTCTTTTCATGTTGAGCGAAGGATCCTCTAGACTATCTACTTTGTGTATTCTTGCAACAGCAGGAGAGTGTTGGGGTAGTGGGCATGTTCTTTACCCTGGTTGATAGAGAGCTCTGACCATAGTATGTGTGTTTTCTGTGTGTGTGTTTGCGTGTTGTCTGACAATATCACCGCTCTTCTCTGTTGACAGGAGCAGGAATTGACACTGGCTCAGGAGGACCACTGCTTGCACTCCAGGTAACAACAATACTCCATAAAGCCATGCTTTATTATTCAGTATTTATAGTTTGTTTATCTTTGTATGGCTTTTCAGTTTGTCCCCATGGAGGCACCTTCCCAACATAAAAATAAAAGTAAAATGCCAATACTATGAGATCATTTCAAGATACTTTCTCAAAAGTTTTATACGGTGTCTCAAAATGTTGAGAAATGGAAGTTGACATTTGTAGATACTCTCTCGAATGTCTGAGGTAGTATGTTTTTTTTTAAGACACTGACTCAAAATATAATATTTATGATTTAAGATAGTATAGTATCAATATTATAATATTATAATATAATATTATAATTTTTATAATAGATTATACATATAGGATATGTTTTTTCATGAGTGCATGCATACAGTATGTGTTTTACTGCGCAAATTTGCTTGGTAAATTTTAGTAATATCCACAAATGAAATTCATTATTAGTAAATCCTACATAAAGTGTCTTTCTGTGGGTGTTTCTCAAATTGCAAATGACAGTGCATGAATAAAATATGGACCGTGTATGAAAGTTCTCAGATGCTTACAATTAAGCTTTTGTCAAATAATTTTTACAGCCTTGCAGACCTTTGGCATTGTAGTTGTCAATGTGTTGAGGTGCTGAAGAGATTTCACCCCATGCTTCCTGAAGCACCTCCCACAACAGCTCACTGGGGTTGAGATCCGGTGACTGTGCTGGTCACTCCATTATAGACAGAATACCAGCTGACTGTTTCTTCCCTAAATAGTTACCGCATAGTTTTGAGTTGTGCTTTGGATCATTGTCCTGTTGTAGGAGGAAATTGGCTCCAATCAAGCGCAGTCCACAGAGTATGGCATTGCATTGCAAAATGGAGTGATAACATTCCTTGTTCAAGATCCCTTTTAACCTGCACAAATCTCCCTCTTTACCACCACCAAAGCACCCCAGATCATTACATTGCCTCCACCTTGCTTAACAGATGGCGTCAAGCACACTTCCAGCATCTTTTAATTTGGTTTGCATCTCACGAATGTTCTTCCTTATGATACGAACTCCTCAAACTTAGATTTGTCTGTCCATAACACTTTTTTGTCCAGTGTCTGTGTTCTTTTGCCCAGGCACTGTATATACAGCCATAGTCTGTCATGGCTGGAAATAGCAAGGTTCAGAAAAGAAAAAGAAAAAAGTTCGAGCATGAAAACTAGCAGCGCCTCCTTGACTGGTGGAGCTCAGACAGGGTATTGTGGATCAGACGGGGCTAGGTGGATCAGACGGGGCTAGGTGGATCAGACGGGGCTAGGTGGATCAGACGGGGCTAGGTGGGTCAGACGGGGCTAGGTGGATCAGACGGGGCTAGGTGGATCAGACGGGGCTAGGTGGATCAGACGGGGCTATGTGGATCAGACAGGGCTAGGTGGATCAGACAGGGCTAGGTGGATCAGACAGGGCCAGCGGGTGCTGATCACCGGGGGCGCCGACCACTTGCCTATTGCGCCTTTGACTTGAGTGACGTGCGTCTCGTCGGCGGTTTGACGGTCAATGGATGACCGCCGGCTCAACTAATGTGCGTTGCGTCACGTTCCTGAATCATTATTGGGTGCGCCGGTGGTTGTGCTAAGGCTTATTCTTGGGGGTGCTTTAGCCCCGTCTCACCCCAGCCTGGCACTGCCAATGAGCATGAAATAACAGAGTAGACATAGACATTTTCAGATGGTCATGTTGTTGCTTCATATATTTAGGGAATTTAATGGATGCATGCTGTAATCCAGAGTTACAGACAGGAGCCGTTATAGTTAACTGTCTTGTTCAAGGAAAGAAAGGAAAGAGAGAGGAATTGACTTCCTAACATCCTGTAGATATACAGGAAATTGGATGTATGTTAAAGAACACTGCTTTGCTTTAAACCTACCTCACATTTTGATAAAACTGAGCATTTTTCCCCATTGGGGAGACTATGCAGACATGCCTGGCTAATGATGTATGTGTCACAGCTGAGATTCAAGTGGGGACTCAACAGAGTTCATTCAGATCAGTCAGTTGTCCTAATAAGCGCATCTAACTAACCTTACGGAGAGACACCAGTGATTAGTTGATGTGTCTGCTAAAGCTGAGACTTACAAGTGTTCAGAATTAACATATCTGGTGTATTTTTTTACGTTTATTCCTGAAATGTACATGTTTATGTGAAAATCACTATAATGGATGTGCTTTGGCTGTCACTCCGGCCTGCTATTGTATTTGCTATGCTCTCTAGCTACTTGTCGATCTTCACTGCAGTGCTTGGCAGTGAGACCCAGATAGCTCTCTCCCCAATGAGCAGTAGACTGCACCACGGTGACATCCAGATGGTGACTAACGTTACCGCAATATTACAAGTTATTTCTCGTGTAGGCAGCTATGCTTACTCAAACATAATCAAGTGGGATGGAACAAATTGGCCACGTTAGCTACCACCTGCAACATGTAATGCAGCTGCCTGTTGAAAGAGTGCTGTACCCAGTGGGAAGCACCTCAATACAACATTGCTGCCCTGGTAATTTACTCCAGCCTGTCGCTTTAAGTTAGCTGGCTTGTTAAGGATGGTGACATCCAAGTGATAATCGATACTACTATACCAGCGTAGTTGTTTTTGTCATGCACACAGAAGTAAACATTGTTTTAACTGTTGCCATGCTGAATTTGCCAGCTAGACAGCATATCAACTAACTAAACATGAGGGACTAACCGGCACAGCTAACCCCACTCAATGAACCAAATCCGCACTTGATTCTCGCTGCGTTTGCACCTCATTCGTTTGTTGGCCTGGCATGTCCATATAGCTCACCCCTTTCATCTTCCATCAAAGCTCCACCTTCCTAAACTAGTTGGGACAAGTTAGTTATCGCTTGTTGTGTCCTGACGAGCCTCCTGGGGCTCAGGACACAGGGAGTAATTGTCTGACTGACTATTCCACGGTTAATTTCTACTAATGTGATAACACAGCTGCAGCCAGGGCTTAAAAGTGAATCTGTAATGTCCTACAGTAGAGATTAATACATTCGTTCCACACAATAGCAGATAAGGACTGCTAATGTGCGGCGGCGGGTCGCCTCAGAGATTCTAGATCCCTTGGGGATATTGCATCTTTAACGTCTTAATTAAATACTTAGAGGCACTGTTTCATTGTGGAGCAGCGACAACGATGAGATGGAGGTGAAGAGACAGCTGCTGGAAGCCTTTGATCTCAGATTTCTAATCTATGGGCATTAGCGTCCCCTTCACCATGCTCGCGCCAGGCCTGGTTACCTGGCATCTAAACCTGGCAGTCTAATGGGTGGCTGCTTGTTAACGAATTGCACCGAGAGTCACTTGTCTGAGGTATTTTGGGAACGGATGCGATCAGGATTCAATGTCCCTGGCAGAGGCAGCGGGGTTACGTGATCAATCTAACCTGGGCTTGATCAATAATGGATGGTTGAGAAGGGATTGGTTATTCATAACCAGCCGTGTCTTACTCGGTGGAAGTGATGATGAAACAAAGCTTCGAGTCAGCAGTTTCTTACTGTGCGTTATTTTGTTGTCAACATTCTCCTGTTAAAGTGATAGGTGACAGTTGACTCGACTCGACTCAACGTCCAACCTGTCCCGAAGCGTATAGACAGCCCTTCTACTCTTCTGCTTGGAGTTTGTTATTCTTTCCCCCTAATCAGGTTTGACAGTTAACTTACTTTCTGTTGATATTTACAAGGTGATTCAGGGTAGCTCTCAGGCGGCGTTCCGTTCATGAGTGGAAGATAAGAGGCAGGAACAGTACTTGAGGATGCATACAGGAGGCTTGTACTTTGATATAATCCGTAGACTGCCTGTAAACCCCTTAAAAGACCTCTTAAAAAAGTTGTTTTGTATTCTTAACGTCATTCACAATTTTCTGTAAAATATGCTACTCATGTGTGGTGTATAGATATACATTGCTGATGATTGAATGAATTCCTAACCAGGAAAACAGATTCATTTCTCTGGTTTGACATAAAGCTCAAACAGGCGCCAACAAAACGCATCAATCCCATCTTGATTCCCGGGGTTTTTAATAATTTCTCTGACACCTTGTGGTATTATTTTGTTGTTCTGTGTGCCGTCATTTCAAGCTGCCTTCATCTATGACTCTTCCTCATGGCACAAAGGCAGAAAGAAGACAATTCTTATATTTTCATGAAAGGCAGAACAATAACTGTCAGTTCTGGCCCACAGGAAACAGCCTCTTCTGAAAGAGGGAGATGAAAGGAGAAAATGGCTTACGAGAGGGGGTGACGAAGACAGGGTTGTTTCAAAAGGCTGGTTGGGTTGGAGCAGAACAGTCATGTATTCTGAGAAGGAGAAGCATTATTTTACAGTGGTAAAATACATTACATTACAGAGTTTTAAAAAAAAAAACATTTGGACTTCTGACACATTGGCAATCATTTAAAATGAGAATTCCCTATCCAAAATCATTAATGGCAATTACACTAATAGCTGATTACGGTCTAGCGCACTCCTACAGGGCCTGAGGAACAGAATTCAGTCTTTAAGTTAAATAACAAGCATCCACTAGAAAGACACCTTGCAGATAACACTCTGGTTGCAGCCATAGTTGCACATAAATTATTTTAGACTAAAATTAGCATACATGGAAATAAAAACGGAGCCATGTTTCTGGACATATCAAGAATATATGGCTTTGTAACAGTAGGTCACCAGAGAAAAAGTAGTTTCTGTAAAAGTGGATTACTACACCGCTTATCCGCAGCGTGCCTCTGTGAGAAAAACACCGCCACGTTCTGGTGGGACAAATCTGAAATTCAATTCTTCCTGAATCATAGCATAGCATACTCAGTGAGGCATCAGCAGCATTTAAATGAACTCTGGGTCCAAAATGTCCCCCTACTCCATATATAGTGCACTACTTTCATCCAGAGTGCTTTATATAGCAAATATGGTGTCATTTAGTACACGGCCTATGTTTGGCTTTACTGTTCCTCCAGTAACCAGCCAACCATTTGGTTGGTCATTATTCATGTTGTCCCTCCTGAGCCCGACCACTGTCTACTATAGCAGCTGATCCCATCGTCTTTTTTTCAGACAGACAGAACAATCATAACAGTTCAGCATAATATGTTCTTGATCTTATCTACCATTTATTAAATCACTAGGTAGCATAGTTGCAGACGGCAGCTTTTTGCAGATGGCATGCTTATTTATTGTTCAAGCCCATAAGACCGAATTCAAGATTTTAGTCTGCAATGGGGATACTATGGGCCTGACAAAGTGACTCATTTATTTAGACACATTTCCGTGTTATTAGACACATTTCCGTGTTATTGCAGACATGGCCATTGCCACCTAGGTTGGTATCCTAGCTGCGGCAGGGCCCGGGACTCTCATAAAAGGGTGGTGCAAATTGGATCAGCACCAACCGGGTTTGTGGGAGGGACGTCGGACAGGGCTGCCTTGCCACGTCTTGCTCTAGCGACTTAGGCGAGTTGATGCCCGCAAGCAAAAAATCCAGTGTACTTTTTGGTTTGCCGTGTGATTACAAATATTATTTAGTTCAAATAAATAAAATGTCTGTGATTCAGTGGCAGTGGCTTGAATCCCTTTATGTCGAAAATGACCAAAAGTTGAGGAGAAAAAACAATGACCTTCAAACCCTTCAGGTTGCAGGTGCTGAAAATGAACAGTGGCCAATGATCCTGAAAGACAAGGCAATTTGCCAAGTGCAACTGAAGTAATGAGAATAGAATCGTAATGTTACTAGACAAAGATTTACAAGGCAGAGAGTGCCTGTGGAGGCTCGTTATTCCTATAGTGTACAAGTCGGGTGTTTGCACATTAACCTGTGCAAATAGGGGTTACTGATTCACTTCCCAGGGCCTGGGTCTGTCTGAGCCCAGCCAGAGCCTGGTAGAACTCTGAAGCAACCCAGCTCACCCAGCACCGTCAGGGATTCAGCCGAGAACACACAGACATCTCTTTATTCAGCAGCTCCTGTCTGGACAGATATACTGTGTGAAATAAAGGAGGGCCGTTAGAGAGATAGATGGAGTAGAACAGAACTGAGGGGAAAAGGGAGCATGACCATTTGTTACAACCCCGTTTCCAAAAAAGTTGGGATGCTGCGTAAAATGCTAATAAAAACAGAATGCAATCATGTGCAAATCATTTATCCCTATATTTAATTGAAAATAGTACAAAAACAACATATCAAATGTTGAAACTGAGAAATTTTATTGTTTGTTGAAAAATATATTCTCACTTAGAATTTGATGCCAGCAACACATTTAAAAAAAGTTGGGACAGGGGCATGTTTACCACTGTGTTGCATCACCTCTTCTTTAACAATAGACAAAGAGACAATTTAAAAGATGTATTGTCTATAGATTTTTTTTGTTAACTGACAAGGGGAGTTTGAATGGATTCTGTGTACATGACTGAGAGACAGACATTAGCTGAATCTTTTTTTATACCACAGAAATTACTGATGACAGTATCTTTGACATTAAAATCTGTTATTAATAAAAAAATGACCTGGTAATAAAAAGGACCTTGTGAATCCAAGCTATGCCAAAGAGGGGAAAGACAGATTGTAGACTATAAAATTACAAATAATGGTACATTTTGGCAGCAATCATTGATGTTGTAATTTTCACACTGAATATGTTAATAAACTTAGTGCTACAAGGCGATTTTTGTTTCCAAAAGTTCTCTATCATTTATTGTGGCAAATTGCCAGGTAGCTCAGTGCAATCGAGTTACAATCCTTCCCTTAGTTACTTAGCTAGCAACGGTAACTAAGGGAAATGGGGGACTTAGGGATATTCTGCAAAACTATCATTTTCTCTGGTGCTCATGCCCTCCCCTCCACACACACTCCTGGCTTGACACAAAACACTTCACAGTGCAGAGAGGGGATTTGTCCATAAGGGCCATAGTGGTGTAGACCCCCCCCTCCCCCACACTCTCCATCCTTAGCAAAACATTTAACAAAATGCATTTTAAACTGAAAACGATGGTTGGTCGATTATTGGAGTCAAGTGTGCGTTAGCTGGGGCTGCAGCAAATATGGGACACCAATCAAGTCCCGGAGGACCAAAGTCGCCCATCCCGGCTGTGGATTATTCTAGAAGGCCCCAGTACACTGTGTTTGACTGGCAGTTTGACCTACTGAAGGAACCAGGCAGTCACTAGGCCCCCAAGGCCGACATATCTTTGTAGAGAAGAAGTCCTTTAGGGGAGAGATGCACACGTCTCGCCGTGTTCAGGACTGGGAGGAGTAGGGAGGATGTCAAAAGGCTTTAGGCTTCTGTCCCTCACAGATAAGCTGAGTTATAAAGATATGCAGAGCGTGGCCACAGTGTTACAACACCAATGCTATTCCCTGAGGGAGACACTGTGATCCAGCATGGAACATGGGAGGGAAGGAACATCAATACCGCGCTCTCATATATAATGCAGCATGCTGGGTAATAGCTTGTGTAACCCCTCTTTAAGTACCTCTCAGTGGAATGTCAACTGAATGAGAAAGTAGATGAAATGAGAGCAAAGTGTTGCACAGACAAATTGCACAAAAAAACCCCATCTATTGCTGTCAGATGCCAAACGAAATATTAACTTCTCAGGAAATGATCATTTCCTTTGTTTGACGTTTACAGGTAGGTATAAAACATGGAAATAGTCTTGTAACAACTTTTTTCCAACAGTTTTTGGTCTTGACGTTGTGGTGCATCACAGGTTTTATGTCCGTTAAACTGTGATTTAAGAGCCATCTTTCTGCAGGTAATTTTGAACGTCATTGTAATTACACTGAAAGGATGGACTTGCAGCCTGTCAACTATCTCCTTATTTCTGCATGAGTAGGACATCTTGAGATGCCAGGCAAACCATCAGACTGCTACACCTACGCCAACCATGCTTAACTAGGCACACACTCAAGCACACTCCACCCATACAAACATAGAAATATGTTCACATTCACTCAGTGAAAATATATACAGTGCCCTCCATAAGTATTGGGTCAGTAATGTCAAAATTGCTATTTTTGCTGTCCACAAAGCACATAAAAATATGATTAAAAGATGAGTATGAGGCAAAAGTAAAGAATTTTGCATTTTATATTTGTCAGTTTCAACACGTTTAACCTAAGAATTTGTTTAAATTAGGAATAACAGAACTGTCAGAGTTCCATCGACCGATTTTATGTGAGCATACGTATTGGGACATTGGGCTCACAGGTGTTTCTAATTGATTTGGTATTTCCTGTTGCACTGATTCACTGTTCACAAATTATAGAGCCGTGAATGTGAAGTCTGCGTTTGGTGTTAGTGAAATCACCAACAACCTCCAGAATGCTGGGGTGAAAGGGTAACAATCTGCTGTTCGCAGAAGACTTCGGCAGCAGAATTACAAAGGCTACACAGCAAGATACAAACCTCTAATCAGCACCAAAATCAGAAAGGCCAGATTAGAATTAGAAAAAAGTACAGAGATCCACCAGTACTGTTTTTGAACTTCCTAGTTTTTGAAAGTTTTTTGGAAAGATGAGAAGGTGAACCTCAATCAAAGTCATGGGATGGGAAAAATGTGAAGGAAAAAAAGGAACTGCAGGTAATCCAAAACATACCACCTCATCTGTGAAGCATGGCAGTGGTAGTGTCATGGCATGGGCATGCATGGCTACCTCTGGAATGGGCTCACTCATCTTTATTGACGATGTAACGAATGATGGCAGCAGCAGAATTAATGAAGTAATGTGTACAGAAGCATCTTGGCTACGAGTTGTACGACTTTGCTAAGTGTTTGGTGATGTCAGTGGGTTGGAGATTCACTGCTGTTATTGCATCCAAGGGATTTGTGACTAAATACTAGCTTTTCTACTTGCGTTTGCTTAAAAATATATACACCAATGAGCCAAAACCTTATGACCGTCTGCCTAATATGCTGTTGGTCCACCATGTTCCACCAAATCAGCGCCGACCTGCCGAGGCATAGACTCTACAAGACCTCTGAACGTGTCTTGTGGTATCTGGCACCAAGACATTAGCAGCAGATCCTCCAAATCCTGTAAGTTGTGAGGTAGAGCTGCCGTGGATTGGACTTGTTGGTCCACCACATCCCACTGATGCTCAGTCAGATTGAGATCTGGGGAATTCGTAGGCCAGAGCAACACCTTGAACTCTTCATCATGTTCCTCATACCATTCCCAAACAATGAGTGCATTGTGGCAGAGCACATTATCCTGCTGAAAGCAGTCACTGCCTTCAGTTAATACCATTGTCATGAAGGGGTTTACCTGGTCTGCAAAGATACAGTGCCTTGCGAAAGTATTCGGCCCCTTTGAACTTTTCGACCTTTTGCCACATTTCAGGCTTCAAACATAAAGATATAAAACTGTAATTTTTTGTGAAGAATCAACAACAAGCGGGACACAATTATGAAGTGGAACGAAATTTATTGGATATTTCAAACTTTTTTAACAAATAAAAAACTGAAAAATTGGGCGTGCAAAATTATTCAGCCCCTTTACTTTCAGTGCAGCAAACTCTCTCCAGAAGTTCAGTGAGGATCTCTGAAGATCCAATGTTGACCTAAATGACTAATATTTAATGATAAATAGAATCCACCTGTGTGTAATCAAGTCTCCGTATAAATGCACCTGCTCTGTGATAGTCTCAGAGGTCCGTTTAAAGCGCAGAGAGCATCATGAAGAACAAGGAACACACCAGGCAGGTCCGAGATACTGTTGTGGAGAAGTTTAAAGCCGGATTTGGATACAAAAAGATTTCCCAAGCTTTAAACATCC
>JACXGI010002251.1:0-53610 GCA_016801175.1 Esox masquinongy
TTGTGTCAGACTCTGTTGGACTGAATGCCACACTGTCTCCAGATATATCTGTATGAATAAAGATAATTGCCGGCACTGCGATTTTGTCTCCTCTTAATCTCTTCTCATTAACCAACTCGGGGAAGTACTTTAGGTCGGTACTTCAATACCTAGGTATTTTAGGTCGGTACTTCAATACTTACAACCTCATTTGGAATAGTTGTAAAAGGCATGTTGAGACATGCCATAGCCTCTAAGAACTCCCCCCACCCCAAAGGCCTTCTAGCGTCAGCAATTTTGTTGGTTGCTGTCACACTTTTAACCAGATCAGGGTGCGAACCCTTGATTATCTCTCCATTGAAAATGAATTCACCGTTTGAAATCCATGAACTCAAATCTTTAGACCTGAGCATTCTATTTAGAATATATTCAACATTCTTCTTACTCCTCATAGGCACATTGTCCAAAATTTCATCAACAAGGTTAACATTTCGATCAGCAGTTTGATTAGTCTCAGTCATGTTTACTACATCTGCCTACATCTACATCTATTGATAGACAGATACTTGTTTCATACATACATCACTTAGTTTAGCACATACATCTGACTTTGTCCTGTTTCATGTGAGTATGTATTGCTGTGGTGTTTTGTTTGGTGTTGTCTAGTCAGTTGTTTGCTGTGTGCTGTTTAGTCCTTGTTCAACCTGTGTGATTTGTTTATCCCCGTGTCCCTGGGAAAAGGTTTTTTTTATCAAGTCGCCTTGGGCATACACAACCCGTAGGAAAACTTTGTCTAAAAACACTAGTTAGAACTGAGCGGACCACCCACTGTATTTTTGTATTGGTTAGAAGTCAGCCAAGCGGTTCTTGAGGCAGGCAAGTTGAGTTTAGGGGTGTTTTGACTATATTATTTCATTTATTGAAAATGAAATAATATACCCCCTTTACCGTGTGTTTATAATAAACGTTTTAGGTTTGACGGTAGCTTTGGTTGTCTGTGTCGTTTGTTCTCACTGGTCATTTACACTACACTAATTTGCATGAGTTTTATGTTACGGGTCTCTGTACCATCCACCCTAGACTGCTAGAGCCACAGGGTTCGTAACACTGCGTCCGCTAATGTCACAACTGAATTGGTGTTGTAGTCGTGGGTCAAACCTGCTACAGTCACTATCCATCGTAAAATGTGATTTAGTACCCGTAAGGGCTTGTGCTGTAATCGGGGAGCAGAACACGGTTGTTGTATGTAACTCTGAAGCGCTTGGACACTACTCTGTTTTTCAATGTGAACGCTCTTTTATCTCTTGCAATTGTGTCTACATTAGCAAGGACATGATCATCATCACCACCTTTGCCTCGTAAATAGTTGTCAACCAATCTTGTTAGTGTCTCCAAATTTACAATACCCGAGTTGTAGCTGTTGATTGTAATGCATTTTACTTTGAGACAAGTCTGACCTTTAACGGTTTTGTAAACGTATGTCTTTGGGCCACCACTAAAAAATTGTGCAATGCTGTCACCATCTGATAACTCATTGGTCAAGTCATCCAAGAATGGGCCTAGAGGGGGCACCCAATCCCTGTGGCGTGTGACAAAGATCACTGAATCAGTGTCTGTGTAGAGCACACATCTGTCCAACTTCTCCAAGAGTGAATAAAACTTGTGTCTACCATAAGCGGTTGTGAACGCAGCAATAAAAATATTGCCGTTATGTGGTTTGATTGGTGTCTGTTTTGTATAACGCCACTGTACCATCGCAAATGTGTCTGAGATGAAAGAGAAATGACAAAATTCTATTTCACTGGAAAAAAGATAGTGGCTAAACTCCTCCAGATCTTTAATTAGCATTGTGTTCATGAGGTTAGTCTGCTCACCCATCTTACCCCAAAGACTATTCATTGCCAATTTAGCCAAAGATTGCCTAGCATTGTTTACAACAATGTTTTCCTTGTCAAGCTGCACACCCTCCTTTTCATGATATTCACGAATGTACAGTTCTTTAGCATCATCGTCAACCACTGATGGCGGGAGGCCGCAAGCTTCCTGCTTGTGCTTCAGGAATGTTCTCATGTAATCTGCAAAAAGGTTATCTGATGTCCTGGTGAAATCCCAGACTTTGAATATTTTCACAATGTGATAACCTTTCTCAACAGCCTTAACCAGCTCAATAGAAACCCAGGCACCAGTTAAAGCTTTTTCTGAATCAGTATGTGAACAATCAGTCACCTGGTTTTCAGACTTTGCACAGAATCTACCCAAGGGAAAGAACAGCTTACCATGACTCTGTGCGGTAAAACGGGGAGATAAAGGCCTTTCGGTGGACACACGGTAGCCCTAACAATACCAAAGTATGTGTCTATCGGTTTGAAATCTCAAAAGATTATGTCTGGATGCTCGATCGAATAAGTCTTTGTCTTGTTGCAGAATGGGTATAGACTGCAGACATCGTTATACTGAATATTCTCCCCTTCTTGGGTCATAAACTTCAACTGAATTGCGTTGGTACGACCACCGAAAAGAGCATCTCGAGGGTCAAGATGCTCTAGAGCGTCAAAGGTCTTCAAGAATGCTTGGACATCTGCAGATGTGTTTTTAAGCTGATTCCATTCACACTCCCATATGTACTGAACATGTACGTTGTGTTGTTCCTTTAAAGCTTCAAACTTTGCCAGCCATTGCTGGCACATCAACCCGTACTGAACCTTTGTCATTGGGTTGGTACTTGTTGAACAAAGACACTTTGGGTGGCCGTGCCAGGAACAGCCTAGAAAGTCATAGGCTGTACACACACATCCATCAACATAGTATGCCCCGATTTTCATTTCACCTCGATTCAGGGCATGCTGTATTGATATATTCTCATCAGAGGCCAGATATTCAAGCCATTGGATTGAGCTGTTTGAGAACGTCTTCTGACAATGATTGTAGTTGTCTGAGGGGACCAATGCGATTGTGTCCTTGGTGAGGAATCTGTTGCAAAAGACTTTCATGCAAGCCGAAGCAATCGTAATTGATCGGAAGGGGTCAACACCACCATATTCCAGGAATGAGTCTGTAACGCATACAACCCTCTCTCCAGATGACCACATCATTCACGCAGTAAGCCTTTATTTCATCCTGCATCACAAATGTGTCTGTGGAAACCGTCTCGTACCATTGCAAAAACTCTTCTTTTTCTTTAGCCATCATGGTATTCACACCGTAGTAATGTAGTTCTGGATGGGGGCCAACATAGTTCTCATTCTCTTTGATGTTTAACTTATAAGGAAAGTAGCCTTTTTTCGAGTCCCTAAAACCCATAGCACGCGGCAAAGCTGCCAGCTTCATCGGTAGGAAACTGTGACTATCAATGTATCTCTGATTCAATGTGCTGTCTGTAAAAATCATGAACTTGCTACCATTAGCAATGAGTGTCGGACCAATATTGTTGTCAGCAAGGTATTGCATCAAGATGTAACCATCAAAACCTTTCGAGTTGTGTGCTATAAATGTGTAGTCACTGTATTTCGGCTGTCTAAACTTTTGGAAAATAACTGCGACACAAGCATCTCCCGCCGAACACCACGTCCTGTTATCAAAGGTTATTGCACACACAAAATTTGCAGTATGTAAACCGTCCACAGGATTGGCAATTGTCTCAAAATCAAAAAATATGTAGCGCTCACTGGGTTCCTCAGGTTTAGAGGGTTTTATGAAACATTGATGATTCATTTCAACAGTCAGATCCACATTACAATTGGGACACATGTTAACCGTGCACTTGTGCGGTTTTTAGTTGGTGATACTAAAGTTGTATTGATAGCCACAATCGACACAGTACTTCTTATGGTCACACCTACTAACCCAACGACCTGCAACTTTGTGGAACTTCAAGCCTTTATTATGGCGGTAACAAAAGTCAGAATAACATATTCGCCTACATTCCGGGCACTGCTTTGTGTTTTCCGAGGCTGGTTATGACAATCTGTATGAAGACACACGCTGCAGCTATTTTTACAACCATGATCACCGCGGGTGTTAAAACCTGTATAACACCAATCACAGACATATGATACCCCCAGAAAACCTTTAAGATTCATGATGCCATAGAAATGGTTGTCATGTATGTACATGAAGACAGTTCTAGGATGTTGGTCCTCGCAGTTTTGAAACTTAGGAAAGCCACCATCGCGGGTCCGGTGAAAGACTAGTATTTTAGACCCTGTCATCTGTTCCAGCCGACCAATATCTGTGAATGCCACACAAGCATCTAACGATAAACCAGCACCCGTATGTACCTCACGACCACTAGCCACGGCCTCATCATATGTGTACTGTGGGTTCAACATACACATCAAACAAACTGAAAAGCATGTAGAATCATTATTCAACACCACATATATATGCTTTCTTTGTAATAATCTGATCTATCAATAGTGTTTGGGGCTTACATCGTGCGCCCCCTCTTCCTTCATGGTTGTTGACAACTTATCGACCAAAAGCTCGGCATTACTATGCATAACACTTTCGAGTAACCCACCAAACGTGTGTTCATTATATTCATCAGCTCCCATGGTCACATGTACCGAGGGGATCAGAGATTCACCAAACAGTTCTATCTGTAGGAGGTCAGCCGGACCTTGTACCAAGTCTGAAGCTCTAACAAAGTATCCAAACCTTCCATAATGCGTGCATAAAACACACCAAAATCATCAACTTTTCCCATATTTTGGAAATTTACAGACTGTAGTAATTCCACATTGTCAAACTGGTTACGTTGTGTCACTCTAACACCACCAACACCTATTGGTGTTAAAGATCTGAGCCTTTCAAAATCAACCGGGTTGTTGTAATGAGTATGCATCAGCACCCGATTAGCCATGAATCACACCATTATAAGGTGGAAATCATCTTACAAATCACATCATTTCTGAGGTGATATGTGGCACACACGCCACATATAGGGTGTGTGTCACTTTTGAAAGGTGATTCAGAACCACTTTTCAATTAGACAGGAATGCGCATGTTCTTTGCATTTTCCCCGCTTACTTAAACGGACATTGTCATACAATCTGTTTGTTAGCGTACGGTAAGCCAAACAATTATTCCACTGTAATTTACAGCAATTGTAGATCATTTGATGCATTTTTATATATAAACCTGCCTCTCACTGACGCAGTCGGTAGATTGCACACTTCACATTATAGCTTCCCATAGCTAGCTTATTCTAGCTGGCTAGCTAGATGGCTCTTCTTCTGTGTTATTTTTTTTCCAGAGGTTGGCATTCAACACTATTGCTGCATACCGCCACCTACCATGTAGGACTAAATGCTTTTTTCCAACCTCATTTCCCTAATCTGAATACAAGCAAAATTTCAACACTGTATCTGAACCTACCTCAACTAAAATACCTTTTAAACTCCACTCCTGCAAGGGCGTAGGAGTAGAGGATTACAGGGGGTACATGTCCCCCCCACTGTTATTTACAAATAATGTCAGCCCCCCCAAAATAAGACAAGAAATCAGAAATCCGGAGGACCCTTGTTGCCTATTATGAACAGGGCATGACCAGAAAATCCTCGTCGCTTGTGGCAGAGGGTGCAGAGGCAGCTGGAATACCAGCAGCTGTTGTGAAGGTATGAAAGCGAAGGAGTCTCTGTGTTGTTGGGGATAAGGAATGGTGGAATGTGGTATTTAATGTGTCTGAATTGCTGTGGGATTGTAGGGTTTGTGGTAAAATGGAAAATCTTAATTGGGAGGTAAAAATGCTTTTAGGAGAAAGTGGTGGGGGGAGGACGGCATACACCCATACAATCCATACAGAGGTGTTTGAATGTTCCACACTTGTATGGAATGCTGTCTGGGTCTCGGGCAAAATTAACTACGTTTTAGGTTTTTTGAAACTTGAAACCTGAAAATTATCGTCTCGAACAAAAACTTTGGAGAAACCTAAAACTTATCTCCGCTCATAGGAATAAAAGAAACAAGAACATTGATTTAGGATTAGGATTTATTTCAGCGAGCTGGTCAAAATGAGCAAACTAAGCAAACGTTAGCTAGCTAAGTTACGTCCGAGCAGACATTCCTTGATTCCATGTGCTGCTGGAAAATATTGTAACAACCTAGCTAACATTCATTGTGTTCTCTGCAAAAGACAAAGAAAAAATAACATGCGTTGTGAGTTGGTAGACCAAACATAATGCATAAGCAACTATTGCGTGGAAGAATCAATTGCACTGCCTTTTTAGCTAGATTTAGCCTTGTGCAAGTTGGTCAAAACACATGCATATTATTTATCCCCTAGCAACGAGCTACCAGCGAATCTCTGAAATACGGATAGTCCAGATGACATTGTGATCAGCTATTTATGTTTATTCTGTTTTCCGTAGTTATGAAAAGGGCCCTTCTACTTCGACCCCATCAAAAAGAATGTCGGTGTTCATTGCACCAGGATCAACAATTGGAAGTGGCTCTGCTTCAGACCGGTCAGTATACTCATAGTTAGTAACGATAGTGTCAGATCCTAATGGATTCATACTTATTTGGAAACTGTTGTTGTCGAGCCCCCCAAAAAATACCTAAATCTTCAAAACTACAGGGATATGGAGAAGTTTGAAGATATTCTACCATTCACAGATGAAGTGACAGAGGAAAACAAGGATGATAAATGCCTTGAGAAAAGGTGAGTGTGATTTGGTTGTATTGTTTTCTGTTTGTTCTTGATTTCTGTTTATTGCAGCTTACTTTCATTGTTTATCATAAATACTTTGTTCCTGTAGTTTGACATCCATGAGCCTGGTAGAAGATGAACCCAATGTGAATGAGGACCAGTTCAATGATGTCATGAACAGTGTGTAAGTGAATTTCTTCTCCTGCTTCTTCAGATAAAAAATATATTTGAGAATATTTAATGGAGAATAGTCTTTCTTGTTTGTAGCATTGATTGGGCAGATGGAGCACCACCTGATGAAAGTCAAACTATTGTTGAAAAGGATCCAGACTCTGATGAGGAGGTGGAAGATCAAGAAGACTCTGGTGAAGAATATGTTCACAATATTTGTGTGAGGTATGATTCCAAAAGTTCATATGCAGTGTACAGATGTCTCTGTTTTTGTCAAGTCATACATAATATACAAATAGTGTAATTTGTCATTGTTTTTATATCATTGATGACACTGCTTTATACTTCTTCCCTTATGGCTAAGTAGAATGGGGGGAACTCTTCCCACCAATCAAAATATTGAAAAACTGCCAATCATTGGAATTGATGAGACTGTCCACGACAGACTGCCCTGGGGAGGAGCCAGAAACAGATGACATGCCTGACTGATGTGAAGTCCTCTGTGATGATGACCTAATTGGCCATCATGCTTACATTGCCTATGAAGACTGCCTGAAGAGCCTTGTTACCTTCATTACCGTACCAGTAGACAAGTGCATCCATTGGAACGCACATACATCTAAGGAGTGTAGGGCCCTTCCCCCTTTTGACATCAAGATCAATTGAAGAGGCACAGCATGCATCATTGAGTGGGTGAGTTGATAACCTCTAAGAGCCAAAGCATCAATACTTGTATGTTTTTACTGTAAATATTTATTCTGAATTTTTATATATAGGTTTGTCCAAATGGCCATACTGTATGGCCGTGGAACTCACAACCAAAATTGAAGTTTGGCATGCAGGCTGGAAACTTTATGTTAGCTGTGAACTTTTTGCACTCGGGGAACAACTATGCCAAAATTTCTCTTCTGTTTAAATACATGAATATGGGCATGGTTGCCTTGGGCAGATTTTTTAGGATTCAAGACCATTACTGCATTGACACCATCAAACAGTTTTGGCAAGAAAAAAGAGCAGACATAATCCAGCGACTTAGTTCCAAGGATGGTGTGGTAGCCCTTGGTGAAACCCAGTTTTTTAATTCTTGATGGTTTTGTCCATGTATCACACACACTAACCACCTTCAATAATCACTTCTCTCATTTATTTCTCAGACTAAGCTATTTTGTGTTTTGTAAAATTTACAGCTGATGGTAGGATGGACAGCCCATGTCATTGTGCACAATACTGCCCATATACCACAATGGATAATGACACCAAAGAAATCATCTCAATCGTCACTGTGGACAAGAGAGAAACTATGAAGAATTAAGTGATAATGGAGAAAGAAGCCTACATACGTACAGTTGATCAACTCCTGACAGAATAGAACCTAAAAGAGATTTGCACGGATGCACATGTGCAGATTGCCACACTTATGAGTAAGTAGTCTTATAACGTGTATATGTATATTAGTGTGTCTGTGTTTATAAGTGTGTTATATATTTATTTTTTTGCAGACCAAGATCAAGGAAAATACAAAGACACAGGGATTCACCACACTCAAGACCTGTGGCATGGAGCCAAAGGATTGGCCAAGAGAATCAATGCTGTAAGTTAGATTGGAATAAAATCAGATTGGTGGAACCCATATTTGATATAAAGTAAACACTTACATTGCAAACACTGTAAAAAAAATATATTAATCATTTTACTTGGGTTTTCTATATTTTCTGCTGTCTATCAGGCTGGCCAACAACCTGGGCAAGGCATTCTACTACTCTGGTCCAAAGACATTGTGAACCACTTCTGGTGGTGCTGTAAGCAAGCTGAAACCTATAAACAGTTCCTGGTAAGATTGTGAAAGACAGAGGTTGTCCTGTCCAGCTGATTTCTGTTCTCTTATTTTGTTACTTGGAAATATTTAGATATGTACTGTTTAACCTTTTATAGCATAGGAGCTGAGTTTGGGGAGGTAGAGAAGGGAGTCTGTTAGGGTGCTACTCTTTAATATCTGGCTTTCAGGAACTATGGTGTGGAATACTCCATCATGTTTCCAATGAACATGTATGGGCCTTGGGGAGATGCCAACATGACTGCCTTGTGGAAGGAAGTTCCAAAGCCTGGATAGAACGGCTGCTCTCGGCTCACAGCGCCCTGTCAGAGACATCATTTTCAGTAAGCGGTGACTGAAGGATATTCCCAAGTATCTAAACATTAGGTAAGTAAACCAGCCCACAGTGAAATCGGATGTATGACTTTCACTCAAATAAATATAGGTATGGTGACATGCCAACTACAGTAATGTTATCTGTATGCCGCATAAAAAAAATAGTTGAAGGACAAACTATACAATACTTTGTGCTGGTTTGTCTCACAACCTTCCCTGTTATTTCTGCACATTTTTTTCTTTCAAAATTGCAGATCAACATCAGATCTGGAGTCCTTTCAAAACCAGATCCTAATGTATACTGGAAAGAGATTTGTATGAGGCACCTATGTATGAGGCGAGGACCATTCTGGCAGCGTTAGACTACAACTACCACAGAGATTGGCCAGCCAAAGAACATGCAGATGGCACAAAGTGTTATGTATTTTTTCTGAAAATGTGAAAAGATGCATGGGACAAGGACACAATATTAGCACTTTAGATAACGTTTATTATTAGAGGATTATCTTAGTCTGGGTGATTATAGCTTTAAAAATGTAAGTAAAGCAGGTAATACAGTGAAGAAATTAGAACATCCATACAAAAGGTACAGACGACTGTACAAGAAGAAGTCAAGGAGCTGGAGTGTGTATGCTGTGAAGAAGGAGAAGACATAGAGCTACATTCCTGACCTCCAGCGAAAAATCTTGGAGAGAAGGCTGTCCTCAGGAACAGGGCTGAAGAGAACCGCCAGCCATCGCCCTGAAGACCCACGAAGGCTCGGACGTCTACCTGACGTCCGAGCCTTCAACCGCCAATCACCACCAACCGCAGAGATTCATAGCCTTGCTGCTGACATTCCAAACATTACCTGATTGTGAATAGAATTTGGAAGAGACAGACCATAGAAAACAACCTAGCAATGACTAAACATTGCCTCTGTACATGTGCCTTGTAAAGAAAGAGAAAAATACACTACTAATTTAATGAAATATTTGCATATTTTGCCTTTATTTTCAAACACTAGTACAGCATATATAAAAAATCTGTTACCTAGAAAGCAAAATAACATGCAAAATTGCCATTAAAGGCTGTAGATTTTTAAGGACTAACCATTCAAACTGTATTTACACTGTCGATGTTGCATGACACAGTGAGAAATGAAAATTGTCTTATGCTGAACACTACATTACAAAACTACAAGACAACCAATGTGATTGCAATGTTAGTGTATACAATAGCTATGGCCTATGTGGGAGGAATCCAACATAATGTCCTTGTGGATCTGGGTACTTGTCACAGATGCGCCACACACAACAACTTGGTATAACAAGCCTATTTCTGTGTCCCAGTGAACCATATTGCCACAATGTAAACTGACGGTACGCATAATAGCGGTATTATTTGTTGTCGTCACCTGGACCTTGTGTGTCAGAGGGGGCAAAAACATCATTCCAGGCCATTCCAGCAAGCCGCAACACACCCTCTTCTAGAATGTACTGATCCATGTATGGGAGCATACTGACACACCTTTCTGGGACCTGTCCACAACATTTCCTCTCTGGATCTGTGGGCATCTCCCTACATCTGCCACAGGAGCACCAACGAAGGAGTTCTGGTGCTGGTCCCATTTGAGAGTCTAGTGTCATATTTGAAGAGTTTAAACTCAAAACATCAAAAATGATGCCGGGTGCTCTAACCACAATGGCATTTAGGAGCTCATGTGCCTCCTCAAAAGACATGGCCCCTATCAGTGTCTAAACAGAAAAATTTGTTAGTCTGCTGAAGAATACTGAGATCCGACACATTTTGATGATAATTTATGATCTGGGTTTAGGCCTAGATCAAGTTCAATTTACTGTTAAAAAACATGGCCCTTGCAAACCTGTGTGACAGTTAGGTGATGTGCCTGGAGCTCTGCTACCCTCGCAGCATCAATCTGTCCAAGTCTGTCACTCCTGTTACCTCCTCTAACACGGGGGGTCCGGGCTCCTCTACCACGACCAGCTCCACTACCACATCTGGCTGCTCTTCCCCGTCCTCTGTGCTGGCCAACCTGCCTGCCTCTACTCCTACCCCTACTGGATCTGCCCCTGCCCGAGGGGATCAGGTCCTCTGGCTCACTGTCTTGCACCTCACTGTCCTGTACATTAGGTCCAAAGAAAAGGTATCATAATGAATTTCACAAATTCAGGATTGCATGCAATCTAACCCATACTGCTATCTTAAGAAGGTGCTTACAGCTAGGACACTAAACAATGAATATTTCAACAATATTGCATATATATATACTACAATGTTGTAGCCAGCGCAGGACTTTTCTTCTATTTTCTTCCCCTGAACAATACAGTAGAAGGCACCAGAAAAGGCTAAACTGAACGAATACTGTCTGTAATGTGGAGAGCCCCAAATATTAGTCCAGATCTGGGAGGAATTATGCCCAGACCAGTATAGCTGGAGCTAAATTAGCTAATCAAGATTGATAGCTATCGTTAGCTAACACACAAACTTAGACATCTTCTGCCCAGTGGACTTGTGCTATTATTTTGCGTCAAAGATGGGCAGCCTTTGCTCATGTTAGCTTGACCTTCAAACTCCTTCCAATTTTGTTATTTAATTAGTTGAAATTACAACACTATTTGAAAATGTCACATATTCCTAATTTGGTGTTGAGCATTCAACTTTTGATTCTAGTATAAAAGTTTACCTCTGACGAATGCATGTTGCACGTCAATCCACCCTACCATCTCAGCTGTGTGACTCGGTCTGACTGCAGCCTGCAAGCAGAAAGTGTCTCCACTCACTTGCAAGCAAAGCTGTCAATCAAACGCCATTAGGTACCGCAAACCAGTGTAATTCAACTAATTGCCAATAGATGGCGCAAACTTGCATAAGGCACCTTTAAGACCCCCAAACATATTTGTTTTCCTACCTCTGTTATTTGAATACTGTGAGAAAATGATAATTAGATAAAACACTGCAGACTTGTGTAGTGGGATGTATAAATGTTTTGAGCTTTTTTCCATCTAATGATAACGCTTCCTTTAAATTACAGAACTGGATTTGTAATTATAGCTGGAAAACCCGGCCACGTAAACCATCAGGTTTCAGTCGTACCCCGTCTGCCTACAACCTGTTTTGTGCTGAGGTGTTAAAAGGAAAAGGTTTGTATTAGCCTCTTAATGTATTATTGCAACAGAAAATTTGACTTACATTCTGATATGACTTATGGAGATTAGCTGTGTCACTATATCCCTTTTCTGGATGAGTCTCTTCTAAAGTAAGAGTGATGTACAATGTGATTCTGAATCATGTTTGCTGTAAGATCTTGTGTGGGAGTATAGTTGTAAGTAAAGTAAGTATAGTAGGTGCCAGTTAATGAATACATTGTATATCCGCATGAGCAGTTTCAAATTGATTCTGTATTCATTAATCCAGTAAAACCATGACAACAATATTTTCTTTTAACAATGATACCAGTATATAACATTTTCATCTCAGGTGACCTGAAATCCCTTAAAGGCCAATGGGGAAGTTTAGAGGAGAAGGAGAAGAAAAAGTATTTAAAGGAGGCAGAATAGCTAAAAAAATAGATGGACCAATGTCAGAGGTTAGGGGCAAAAAGGTGGAACATCATATCAGGTCCTTTAAAGCGTAATTGACATTTGAAATAGTAAGGTAAAATATCACTTCATCTCAGCTCCCATGTTTTAGACACTAATTTGGATTTTCTAAGTGCGACATTTGTAGTTTATTCAGCTGTTAATAGGTATGACTTAAATGTCCATTCTAGCTTCAAGGTCAGGGATGGTCCCAGCAACTAAGCACCTATTGGCTTTTATATGAAGGTTCCATCCTGACAATGCTCAATAATAAACCTGAAAAGCAAAACTTAAATTCAAGCAGATTCAGTTTAACATTCACTTTTTTATGTCCCAAGGTGGCCTTTAAAAGTTCCAACTAAGTGCCTAATAAGTGCGCGCTTCTCTGAAATTTGGTGGAGGATCGCCAGGGCCGGCCCTAGGCATAAGCAACATAAGCAGCCACTTAGGGCCCCCGACTGCCAGGGGGCCCCAGACTACTAGGGGAGAGGGGGCCCCGAAATCAAATTTTGCTTAGGGCCCCCAGAAGGCTAGGGCCGGCACTGAGGATCGCTAATGATCTGGGGGTCCTTTAGCAAAGCTGGAAATAGGCAGATTCGGGTGTGTGAAGGACGCATGAATCAAGCCATGTACAAGGTTGTCCTGGAAGAAAACTTGCTTGGACCACATTTTCATGGCCAGCTCAACCTCCAGACCTGAACCCCATTGAAAACATTTATCTTCAACTCTTTTGGCATGGTCAATATTTATTTGTTGATTCCAATTACTTTTGAGTTACTACTAGCACTTCTAAGCACTGATAATTTTTCAGTTGTTTTGGAATTCTTTCCAGGGCTGTGTGTGTCACAGAAGACGGAGGACGTATTTGTTTCCGGTATAAGAAGTATAATTTCTTTCTTATCAAAGACGTCATGTTTTGTGGCCTCTATGCCCATAGGGTTTGCTAGGGGCAACGCAAATTAGTACAGTGTTGCCTGTGGTAAACAAGCTAGTAGTCAGAAACAATTACCTTGTCACATCAATCTCGTGCAACTCCTTGTCCAGGTCAGGCTGTTGGAAGTTCATCCACAAGTTGTATAGTTGGTAAATAGGTTATCCTCTCATATATACATGACTTAAAGCTTCCATGTTGAAGGTATCTGAATTTGGACTTTACTTTTCAGGTAAAATATTACTGTAGAAGTAGAATAAAATATAAATTTAACATGTGCCCAATTATAGTAATCACAATCAGGCACACTTTAACAATATAGTGTTCAGTCCTATACGTCATTTGAATGGCTGGATGGAATAACTGCTTAACTGTGATAAACAGTATTCTAGTATAGATTATAATATATACAGAAACATATGCCATGGTTGCCACAAGATCAATGCCTATTTAAGTAGGTGTTTTTTTTGAATGTCTACGTTTGTGCCATCGTTTTTTTTACTGTCCATAGGTCTGAAGACAACCACGCAGATAAAGAGCAGGGCTAATCTAATTAAAGATGTTAAGGAACTTTTCAACACCAAATTTAGTATGTTTACATCTTCCTCACAGTGGCAAAAAGCTAAGAAATGTTACTACACTCAATACATTATGAACAAAATATTCAATTTGTGGTTTAGTATGTCCTGTTTGTTATCCATGCCATGTTCTATTTTTATTCCTTGTTAGATGAATGTAGGGGAAAGGGTCGGTTCCCTTATCAAGCTTATGAAGAGGATAAAATCCTTATCAATTGTGTGGGCCATGCTATTTCCATCAAATGACCATCATCATTCGGCAATAATCAACTAAAACAAATTTTAGCCAAGTCAGAAGATTTCAGGTTTGAAATCGGTATCTGTGAATTAACTACATTTCTCATTATATGTTTTTATTGTTACATTTTCCAATAAGCAATTAAGTTGATGTTTAAATAATACATAGATTCTTATTTTACCAATTATTAATTACTTTCACTTGTGAGGTTCAATTACTGATTAAGATCTGGCAAGGAACAATAAAAATTTGAAGCGTGTTTCCTGTAGGGTAAATCTTGGCAAGCTTTTTTGCTAGTTCACACAATGCCCAGAACAAAAACCCAGGTTGACCCTTGTTAACCCTGAGAAGCATAAGGCTATATTTCTTTGCCACATGTTGGACCCCTGGTTGTTGTTATGTTATGAGTAGGGTTGAACCACCTGGCTGCAATGAATCAGCTGTATAGTGAGGCAATCACAGTGCCAAATGTATGCCAAGATGTTTTTTTTTTGTTTTGTAGATAAATGCTGTTTTGTTAAAAATATCTGTATCTCTCTCCTTATCAATATTACTCCTGTAAGTTTGACATGACCTTTTTATGTTTATTGCTGTAACTCAACATTTTAATTGCACATTGTTCCAGCCCCTCCCCGACATGTTGAGTCTGGCTTCAGTGGATGTCCTGCCCCCATGCATGGACATTGCAAGGACCAGCTGTTCCCCGGTGGATGTCCGGTCTCCCTTGGCCATAACGACAGCCAGCTCAGCCTAGGTGGACCTCCAGGGCCTCCCAGAACTCTTGTGCCATCCACAACTGATCAGCGGGTGGGTGTGCATTGTCCTTTATCAGGTGCCTGTTCAAAGTCTTTCTGCAACCACTTTTTTTCGGGGGGGGGGGGGTTCTCTGAATATTCAAGTTGTCTTTTTTTCTGGGTTAGGGATTGCCTGTCCTTCAGTGCCCCTCAAGTCTCAAAGGTCCTGCAGTTCTGGGTTCAGATGGACCCACAACTGACACTGTCCACAGTCATGCTAGTGTCAGGGGTGAGTCCTACATTTTCTTTGTATTAGTTTTGATCGGAATAGTACGGTATGTTCAACGGAAATGTGTTGAAATTAGGAATGCAACAAAAGGCCGATTTTCCTTACCGTTTTAACAGCCATTTTCGGATTACCAGTTAAATTATTAAAAATCACGTGACTTTTGTTTACATTAGGCTATGCACTAATATCTGTATGACAAATCTGTCTACCACTATAGTTCTGTCGTGTGTATTACTATCTATAGCCTATACAAGTCTATGACTATGAGTGGCCTACCCCAATTCAATTTCATAGACAAATTATTTGATTGATTAGATATGTTTTTAATAAACGATTTACTAATTTAAATTCTTTGAACATCATGCAGTTTCACGTTAATGGAATAACACAAAATAATTAGCAAGTTATTTAAATCCAGAAAAACGTTAGGAAGCCTTCTTTACACATTTTATTACACTGTCTCCAACTGCCCATGCCTTCTTTTAGTTTTAGAGCGCTGTTTCGAAAAACATTTTATAAATCTGTAAGTATTCCTAATACTTACATTTGTGTTTACAGATTTCTACTGACACCCTGATGACAATGGACATCTCCCAAATTTATGAAAACACAAAGTGTATATATAACTGTATATATATTCATTAAATTACAATTGTTTTAAAAAATATCGACAATAAAGATGATGATTTTAAAAGGATAATACTTATATTCTTTGCTTTTGTGAGCCATGTATTTTCAGATGTTGTTCCTTGCATTTAAAGTATCATTATTTATGTGTAACAAGCCTCAGGTTTTTGTTCATGTTTGTGCCTGTCCGTGACATGACCTACGTGTGTCTATTTTGCAAAATTACTCTAGGGAATTACGTCGCCCAGTTTTGTGTCGTAGCATTCCAACTGGTAGAAGTCTACGTTTTCTTTGGCATTGCCCTGTTCCCGGGTTATGTTTACCTTTTGCACGCTCAAATCTGCTTCCTGCATCTCTGTCTTCGACTCCTTCCATACAAACTGTACAGTTGGTACACAACTCTTGCTGGATGCATTCCTGAGGCAGTAGGTAGCTCTCTGGATACTAGCGGTCTCAGCTGTGTCTACAATTCAACTAATAAGGTTTTCTTTTAAGACGGGCAGAGTATGAGAAAGTATTCATACTCTTACATATATGTTACCATCTTTGTCATCTTTTGCAATCTTTGTCATCATTTGCAACCGATGGCGGCCCGCCCGTCTTTTCATCAATTTTGTTAAACATTGGTAGTTTATTAATAAAATAGACTTTGACTTATGCACTATTGCTTGTGTAAAGGACCTTTGTGTAGACATGTACAGTAAACACATAGAAACAGCTGTCTCTCGCCGTTGCTTACCGAACTAATGGCCCTTTTCCACTGCATGGTACCGGCTCAACTACTCGCCTAGCCTCAACTTTACTCGCTTAATGGGGGACAGTCCTTTACTGTGCTTAAACACCGCCGTGTCCGTAGATGGCGCTGTAGCGAATGTGAATTGCACGTAAGGCGAGACAATCGCCATTTTGCAAGCTAGGAATCCCACATTGTAGTAAGGTGAACTGGATCATTTTAGTGACTTGGTTCTTTAAGTCTCTTTCAGGAAAACGAACAATTATTTTTCAAAGGGTGTAAGGTATAAGCTATATGCTCTGAATTGGACAATACAACATGTTGATTATGACATTGTTTCACTACAATCTGATGAACTCCCGAAACAGACAAAGATCAAGATTTTTTTCGACATCGGACTGAAAATTATTGAACGCCGAGTCACATACCTAGCTATGGTGAGTTCTGTTCTGCGTTATTATAAATAACTAAGTGTTGTTAAGCTACTGAGTAAGAACGTAATGACTGTTTTGTATTAAACAATGACTGCTTGCAATATTCTGTTAACATTCAAATTCTTTTGTCAAAGTCACCGGTAGCTGAATGCAAGTTCTAAACCATTGGCGGGAACACAGATTATAGAAACTGAGCTTGAAAAAAACAGCGTTGGCCTGAGATGAAATACCTACAGTAACCCTTGTGTTTCTTCGTGTGTCCACAAGTTTGGTAGCTTACTATTTTTCGTTTCTTCGTTTATCCTCTTACTGTATCAACAAGTTAGAATATGTTACATAATATGTGCTTATTCCTCGTAACTTATATCAACTTATACGCAACGTTAGCTAAATCGTGTTTCTTTGTGTAACGTTATCCACATCATGTGGATAACGTTACTCTTGGCAGTAACACTGAGCTAGACTAGCTAAACCTGCATTTGTTACAATTCCGTTACTGAGGTGTCATGTGTCTTTGTGTATCCACAGTGCTCTTAGCCAGCCTGTGTGTGTCTTATGTTGCTGTTTTTCTAAACCATTTTTCTAAACATTGCTTTCAGATCATGACGTTTTCTGTAGTTTTGTTCCCGGAGGATGACTGTGTGGCAGTAGTTCCACGCCTGTGGCTCAATGGCTACTGGCCACCACACAGCATCACCAGCAGGAAGTCCTTCAGCTACAACAAGTTTGCCAGAACGTGTTCACCACCTGAAGACACCTGGGAAGCTGTCCCTTATAAGCTCATCAAGCATGCAGGTAAATTTGAAAACGTAATAACAATTTGAAACTTGGGATGAAAATGTGTTTTGCAGGGTAAATGCTTATAAAACCTTAACTTTTCCTAGATACGTGAGAGACCGGACGTGTGTATCGCCAGACGAGCGAAAATTGTTCCAGTGTGGGCCCCTACCACCCCAAGAATGCACATCTAAACCACAACACCCTGTGGATTGCAGCCCTGGAGGTATGTGAATTACATGTTGATCTGGTAATTGCTGCAACGTTTACTTGGTTTCACCATATTTACCTATTCACCAACTATGTTTATTTTTAGGATGGAGCAAGCAAAGCACTCCAAGGCACCAGAGAGGTACTCCACGGCACCATGTGGAGGACTGCTACATATGTGTGAGTTCATTCACTTAACCCAGATGCTTTACTTATATTATTAAAGCATGTTGCTTCCGATTTTATTTGTCAATTTAAATTTATTTTTAAGGGCAAGAAGGCAGAGGCTGGGGGAAGTTTTAGCTCTGCACATGAAGGTAAGAATGAACAATTTGGCAGATTTATTGAGTTCTGTAGAGTGTAAAATAACCAGATATTTAGGACTGAATAATTAACTGTCTGTCTTTACTTTCAGAACATTTGGAGAAGATCAAGCGGCTGACTGAAGAGAAGGTTGAGCTGAGGGCACAGCTGGCTCTACAATCAGGTAAAAACAAGACTATAATTACGCTAGCATCTTGTCTTCATGAAACTGCATTTGTCTGAATGTGTGCCCTTTACTAAAATACTAATCTGTACAGCCTTTCTGAAATTACATGTATAAGGCAGTTAGTTATGTTTATTTCATTAAACTATTGACATTTCATTGTGCTTTTTCACTTCTGATAAACATCTGACTGAATAGAATGTTGAGCTGAGGGCACAGCTGGCTCTACAATCAGGTTAGAATAAGACTATAGTTGCGCTAGCATGTTGTCTTCATAAAACATTTCATTTGTCCTGAATGTCGTGCAATTTGTAAGTGGTATGTGACGGTGATTAACTGCTTTTTTGTAGGTCCATGTAATTCACTTCACTTGCGCCACATGGGCACAGTGAGTTAAGAACTGCGTGAGCTGTCGAACAAGATGGCCAGTGCTCGCTTGTGTCCAAGCAAATGGCTCGGTGGGGTAGTTGTCATTCCCCAATGTTCGGGGTATTCAGCTCCCTCTGGAAAATCTGGAGGACCTGCGTCAAAGTAAGTTATTTTGTACATGGCTATTACAGTGGATATAAAAAGTCGACACACCCCTGTTAAAATGCCAGGTTCTTGTGATGTAAAAGAATGAAACAAAGATGTTTTTCTTTGTAAGTAAAGGCTTCCATCTTGCCACCCTACCCCATGGCCCATTCATATGAAGAATACGGGAGATTGTTGTCACATGCAGCAACATTTCTTTAATGTTGCTGTAGGCCTCTCGGAAGCCTCCCTGACCAGTTTTCTTCTCATCTTTTCATCAATTTTGGAGGGACGTCCAGTTCTTAGTAATGTCTCGGTTGTGCCATATTTTCTCCACTTAATGATGACTGTCTTCACTGTGTTCCATGGTATATCTAATGCTTTGGAAAGTCTTTTGTACCCTTCTCCAGACTGATATCTTTCAACAATGAGATCCCTCTGATGCTTTGGAAGCTCTCTGCGGACCATGGCGTTTGCTCTAAGATGCAACTAAGAAAATGCAGTTCACTGGTGAAACCTTATTTCGCTGGTGAAACCTTATTTCAGCAGTTCACTGGTGAAACCCTATTGTGTTGGTTCCGGTTCATTATTATTATTATTAGGGTTTCAGCAGTTCACCGGTGAAACCCTATTGTGTTTGTTCCGGTTCATTATTACGGTTTCAGCAGTTCACTGGTGAAACCCTGTTGTGTTTGTTCCGGTTCATTATTATTATTATTAGGGTTTCAGCAGTTCACTGGTGAAACCCTATTGTGTTTGTTCCGGTTCATTATTAGGGTTTCAGCAGTTCACTGGTGAAACCCTATTGTGTTTGTTCCTGTTCATTATTAGGGTTTCAGCAGTTCACTGGTGAAACCCTATTGTGTTTGTTCCGGGTCATTAGGGTTTCAGCAGTTAACTGGTGAAACCCTATTGTGTTTGTTCCGGTTCATTATTAGGGTTTCAGCAGTTCACTGGTGAAACCCTATTTTGTCTGTTCCGGTTACCAACAGCTCCATCTGTTTTGGTCCTTTCACTCTGCAAAGTTTTGTCGTTTCATTATACCTGCTAAATCTTAGCGACGTAGTTATTGCAGCTTGCTTTGGATGTAAATCCAGCAAATATGTCGAAAGAATGAAGGTTGACTAACGTTTTTCTCTTTCTTCCCGTAGTTTTAACAAAGTTGTTCAAGCAAATACCGACAGGGTGGGCATCTTGATCAGTCGATGTCATGAAGTCGTTAATTGAATCGTGGTAGCGTAACATTGATCATGTGTCAGTGATGTAGGCTACTGTAACATTATTTGCATGCCAGAGAGAACGTAACATTTGCAGCTTTTTATAGAATGTAAAATGGTATTGTCGTGTTTGTCCATTAGCCCAGGGCTAAGGAATAGCCCAGGGCTAAGGAATAGCAAAACTATATATCGTTGTCCCTCTTTAACCCCCAATGCAACACACTATATTGTACATGGAATTCATATTGGCTAATTAGTTAGCAGCTAGTTGCTTTTATTAGGAGTCTGGCTAGTTACTTCATCTAAAATTATGCTTTTGACATAAATATTCTAACAAACAGTTTAGCTATTAATAATTTGCCTTTTACATATGGTATTATGTTTTCCAGCCTCAGTAGCTAATCTATGCTCAGTAACTAATTAATCCACTGTTTTCATTTGTACAATGACTTGCGACTACAGGCAAATATTTATTGGAATGCAATGTTGCCATGATTAATTAAAAAAAAACTACCTAGCAGAGTTAGCCAAAAAAAATGGCTAACGTTAGCGATAAATGCTATCGACGTTAGCTAGCTAGTAACTTTAGCTAATGGAAATATATTTAACTAATCTCAGTTTAAGCTAACATTAGTCCATCTAAAATCATTCTGTTTAGCTAATAATTATTTGACCATTTAGAGATGGTGTCATGCTTTCAAGCCTCGGTAGCTAATCTGTGCTCATGTAGCTAAGTTTATTCTCTGTTTTCAGTTGTACAATGACTTGCTAATGTAAGCAAATGTTTAGTGGAATGCAACGTTGCCATGATTATTTTCGTCAAAAATAATTGCTAGAAGAGCCTCAGTCTAAGCTAGCGTTAGTTCACATTATATCATTCTGGTGACACGAACATTATAACCAATCCTTTAGCTATTAAAAATGTGCTTTTGGTAGAGAGGGTGTTATGTGTTCAAGCCTCAGTAGATAATCCATTCTCAGTAGTTTAGCAATTTCTGTTTTCATTTGTTTCTACAATTCCACTTCTAACTGAGGGCTAAACTTATCAATTGCACCTTTAAATTGTGGACATGGCAGTTAAATTAATATGAAATCTGAGATGTAATTCAACAATAACACATGGGTACGTAGGCTATATGCCCATGCCCTACCAAAGTCAACATATTTTTACAGTAAGTAATAGGGAGGGTATTTTCCAGATAAATGAAAATCTAGAAAGGTATTGGTATTATTGTTGCCAACTGTAGTATTCTTTTGATTATCAAAATTAAACAATTCTAAGAGAAATAGTTTGCGTAATCATTGATGTTAATAGACATACTGAAGTAAACATAACCATTATCATTTTCAAAAGGTATCTCTTCTGACCCCATCATTATCTTACAACAAGCAGATAGTTGATTTCATTAACATGCTCTGCACTGGGGAAGACTGATAAACTTCCATTCAATTAGGGTGCATTTATTACATTCTGCAAAAGTCAAACAACTTCCTAGTTACATTGTTTGATACTGTTCTGATAGTGTCAGAATTTTGAAGTCTCCATATTTACCTGATTCAGAAAATTGTATTATAATACCATTTGAGGTAAATGTTATATTGCAATAGTTTTCAGGACATGCAAGTACATTCAGTTTGACCAAACAGTGGTGGCATAATAACCGTTCTCTTGTTTTTGTCACTCATTGAGATTACATTTGACACACATGATCAGGGTTTTGATTTTACTTTGTGTGAATGATGTTTCAAGTTGGCCACATGGGGGCACTATAGGAAAGGAAAAACCATAAATGTTGTATTGCTTGCAACTATGGATATAAGTTGAAAAAAATGTGCAATCTGGCTAGCAGTAGCTTCAATGCTGAATCCTGCTAAATGTTGCTTGCAGCTTTAATTGTAGTTTACATTTGTAATTTGTTTTTGGGGGGTTTTAATGTGCCTATAATAATAAATGAATATAAAAGAAACAGAAATTTAGCCAATTCTAAAATCACATTATTGATTATTGCGGACAAGTTAGTTTTAATTGTTACAGATTACATTTAAAAAATGTACAAAACCTTTGTTGCAAGCAAGCCACTGAGTTCATTAAGTGTACTTTTTACAGAAGATAATGATGAGCGTACACATTTCTTGCTACCCCAGTAATAATGGAATGCTGTTATGTTAAGTAAAACTCCAACAGTAACAGGTTCATGAAAAGACAATGTATTGATTAAGGCAATCCATTTCACAACATTATACAAAATATGGACTTTAAAGAACTGCATTTTAATCTTTTGAAATCAAAAACGTGCAATATCAAATAGCATGAGTTTACAAACACTGGTGCTACAGTGGATATTAATTGAACTTCTAGTCAAATTCAATAATTGTTTCCATCATCGTCATCGCTCACACAAACACCATCGTCAGAAAAGTCAGTATCTACATATTTCTGTAAAGCGTTTGCAATCAGTTCCTGTTTATGAGAGTAAAACGTTTTGGCAGTGAAGGCATCATTTGCATATATATTGTTTCTCTTCACATGCACACTCTTTAATTGAATGTAGTACAAAGAGCCTTAGTTTGAGGTTAAAATCTACTTCATTTTCTGCTGCACTGGCTCTCCAAGACCAAACTGTACTGTCCACCTGCACGGCATCCTCATACACTAGAGCCTCAAGGAGCTGTAAAGACACACCCTGTCTCCTCAAGTTGTAGTCTTTTACATTTTTTTTATGTTACTCCCAACCGTGGCAAGCCTTTTGGACAGGCGGTTGCCAATACCTTCACCATCTATTGAAAACGAAGTAGAAAGAAAATACATCCAAAATATATTCATATTTACATTCAGAAATTTTTTTCTCATTGCTTTCTTAGAATCTAAGAGAGAAAAAGTACTATTTTATTTCCATTCCAGTCTACTGGCCCACAAATATAATTTAACCAGCTAAAAAAATCTGTTTATTTTTAATATCATTTGTATTTAAATTGCATATTTTCTCATCAACCCACAAAGAAACAGACGTTCTAGCACCAGACTGTAGGTTCCCTGCAGATTGCTCTTTAGTCTGAACTTGAGTCATGAACATAAGACTGATGTTTTTGTCTCTCATCTTGTCCTTAATCTCTCGCAGCAAGTACACTGCATTTGACAAACTACAGAGTAGATACATAATTACTAAAATCATTGAACACTGCAAAGAAAACTAATTTCATACAACTTAATGCTGCATCTCACCTCTCACCCCTTTTCATATTTAAAAAATAAAGCGGATGTTCGTGCTTGCAGGAAACCCCAAAAACGCCTGTTTCGTCCAATTTTGTGTTTTTCAGTTTGGACCTGATCACACTTCCTGCTTGAAATCCCTGGCAACCCTACAAACACACTCCCATGAAAAGGGAGACAACAGCCTCAATAAATCATAAAAAATAAAAATAATTCTGATTTGGGCCTATTTAGTTTACAGTCCCTCACAGTTGTGCATTAAATAACAGACTTAAACAAGTTTTCCGAAAGATGCACTGTGATCCAGGCCAAATTTAGTAAAATTACCCCTGTTGGTGAAATGGGCTTGCAAACGAATTGATCCACCTCAGTTTTGTTAACAAAGTATTTTTCCCCATGTTTTGGTGGCTCATAACTTGATCCAGATGAGTTTTTCCTTGGCAAACCGAAAAGCCCATCTGCTGCTACCACCACAGTATCATTGTCCTATAACAAGAATTTAAATTTACTGGAAAAGTTCACTTTACAAAAGGAACCATACAGTAATGCCTCTTTTAAAAAAGGCAGTGGGTTTCAAAAGTAACTACCTTAGGACAGAGTGGACACTGGGTTGCATTGGTAGTTTCTGGGGCCAGAGTACGCAAAGTATCAAGTTCAGACATGGCATGGCAGAACTCCTCATATGCCTCATTGGTCAATGCAGTATACAAGTCTCTTCCCTTAAATTAATTTAAAGACTTGCTAATGCTTATGACATCAACACACACAAAATGTCTCTGAACATGCATGAAGCAGTTGGTTTCCTCTGCATATTTGTTTATTAAAACAGAACATTGGTTCAGAACATTGGTTTAAAATAATTATTAAAATTATTTACTTACTGTTTTATGAGGAGAATTCATTGACATGAAAATGGCCCTAGGAGAAACCCCAATCTCAAGCTGCAGATTTGTAAAAGAAGCTAGTTGCCCTAACCAGATGTCTGCAATCTACAGACTACCTCAATCAGAGTCAGGTTTATAAAAATCTATTAAACGATCAACAATTACTGTAAATTACAGTGCAATAATTGTTTGGCTTACCCTGCGCTAACAAACAGATTGTATGACAATCTCCGTTTAAGTGAGTGGGGAAAATGCAAAGAACATGCGCATTCCTGTCTAATTGAAAAGTGGTTCTGAATCACCATTCAAAAACTTTATGAATGGTGTGATTTGTAAGATGATTTCCACCTTATAATGGTGTGATTCATGGCTAATCGGGTGGCGTCAGAGAGCTCGGAGGAGAGTCAACTAGATCGTCCAAAAAATGTGGGCTACTAATCTTGGTTAACAAACCTTGCATCTATGGATTAATGTCTGTATCGCTGTGCAACAATGTATTAACTTGCTCATGTGTAATCTGTAGATTAACAGATTACATACATCACAGTTTTGATGAGCTGACTGTAGAGATGTATTACCTTCAGCTTTCAAGCCTTGTGTAATGGGTTAACTATGAAAAAAACTCTGACGCTGTACAGCCACAAGGTGGGGGGTTCTGTAACTGAAGCCATTATGGTGTTGTAGTAGTCTCCAACATCACCCCGCTCCACACTGTTTGTTGATATATAGAGAACAACGATTCAGCTATATGCAGATTGTCATGATGTTAATAACATTTTTGAACACCAGTGAAAATGTCTGTGGATGTTTACACTTACACAAGAAGCATCGGTTCACGATGTTGCGTGAAATCACAACCACGCGGTCCAGCTGACACTGATGTTGGTTACTTGGTCTGAAATAAAAACAATTTGGGTTAACAGAAGACCAAGCGTATACAGGTATTTAAAGCTGATGATTACTAAATGTTAAAAGACTACTTACCAAGGTCTGAAGGTCCATAAAGGTGTTTTCCAAACAAGGCTGTGTTGAATTCCACTCATCCCAAAACCACAGATATAAAACAGACAATATGAAAGACAGATTAAAGCTTAACGTTTGGATTGTTACATTTTCATTTTGTAATTCTTTTATACATTCTTAAAGTTCAAATGTGTCGTTTGTTAGCTTTTATAATTGCTACACAATTCAAAACAAAAGGCAAAACATGTGAACGGCCTACTCCAGCTCTGGAGACAACAGATGTCTTCTGTGGTAGCTGCCGATTTAATAATGAGAACACAACCGCTACGCCTCCAAAAGGTTACGCCTCTTAACTTTATCAATGGATACACGTCACTGTTCATCACGTTAGAACTACACCGGTAACAGTAATTAAAATTGTGATATGGTCGGATGAAGCTAAACTAATTCAGGTATTTGTTGGCATTTGATACTTCCGGTCAGGTAGAAACACCGTTTTTGTTAGTTATTGCATCTTCATCCCGTCATTTCATTTTATCTATTAAGGACAAACTCATCCGCTTACATACACCAGCCAGCGTTTATCTTATTATTCAAAAAAACATTTAACGCACATAATATAGGTCCAAAAATACAGTATACAAAAATCTGAATTCATTTCATGCTTCAAAACCCGGAAGTCTCGCATCCCCACACACACACACACACGCAGACAGGTATTTACTAACTCAAAAACACTAGTTCGTAAGCATCGTTGCTTGTTAAACAATTCTACCAATTTGTAGACAGCATTCTCACGTTAACCCCCACTATACAATTTGATAAGACGTATTTACTAACGCTTTGTTTACCAGAAAAAAACAGATCTTATGCTTTCAATGAATCAGCGTTGTTCATGCAAATTGAAACCCAACATTCTGGGTACGTTTGTAACTTTTTGCCATATAATGCAACTCAGAGGTTAATACTGACTTAAAATACCCATTCTGATTTCAATCATCATTGCTCATACAGACGCATGTACCAAAGTTGTCAGTTTTATTTTTAACACTATTTTTAACCCACCCATGACACAGTCTAGCACAGTCTAGCCTAGCCATAATATCTGCTCGACCCAGGTTTATTTTTCCTTTAGAATACTAACGTCGCCCACACAATGTATGTATTAGTAAGTATTATGGTGACAATGAGAAACTTCTTAATGGCTTCACTTAACTGACATTGATGTATACTCATCAGATATATTAAATTTGAATTTCACAGAATTTCCATAGATCTCTATATTTTAATTTACCAATTATATTTTTGAAATTAAATGGCTGCATATTGCCTTTAATATGTTACAAACCAACTATTGGTCATGGAAAAAGAAATATAGAAAAATGTGAGACATCAAACAACTATTACCCCAAAGACAACCCTGTTGCTGAGAAAGCACAGCTACTAGCCAACCAGAACAAACAAATACATTGAAAGATTTAAAACTACTCTTCGGAATGCATTTCATCCATAAAACATCTACTACCACCAAGGAGAAACAGGACATTCCACAGTGTAGGATTTAACGGATTTGGAAGCTTTCATTGACCACTATCACAACCGGCAAAACAACATGGACATGGATTCAGCAAGCACACCCAACCCATCTAAAAGGAAAAAGACAGACTCTTCAACGGATACCGATGATCTACTAACCACAGAGGTAAAGGTTAGTGTCTTGGCTAGCATCAACAAAAACTGGACATTCGTGCTTCATTACACGAAAAATAAAAGGAACACATTCGGAACACTCTGGAATTTGCCCAGAACAACATCGAATTACTGCAAAAATAAAATCGGGAATTAGAGTCTTCTGTTAAAATACTCAATGAGCAAATGCACGCTATCGCTAAAGGAAACAAACCAATGAAAGAGACAATTTTCGACATACAAACTCGCTCCATCCGTGATAACCTCATCATCTCTGTTATTCCGGAAAGCTCACCTGACAATCCAGAATCATTACTCAAAAGCTTCACGGTAACTCAGTTGAAATTACCACCCGATACCGTCAAACACATCACGTTCCATAGAATTCACCGCTTAGGCCAAAGATCAGATAAAAGACCACGACCCATAATTGCAAAATTTGAACACTTTCAGCAAAAAGAACAGGTTAAACGCCAAGGAAAGGAACTCAAAGGCACAATATTCAGACTGAATGACCAGCATCACGAGAAATAAACAAGCAAAGGAAAATGCTATATCCGATATTAAAGGAAAGCAGAAAAAACAACTAAGTACTTCACTGGTTGTGGACAGACTGTATATCGACGGACAGTTATTCCGGAGCTCAAAAATCACGCCATGGCTCTTCTAAACAAACTGAAATGAACTGATACACACAATTGACTACTCAATATAACCATCGTAATCAGACTTTTCGTAAACCTCCTACCTGGTACCGCTCACTTTTAAAACCTTTTCTGAATTACTGACCAATGCCCCTCTGTGTGTTTGCTCAGCTTGTGTTTATCCTAGTTTTTTATGTTTTATGTTTCCACCACATATTTTTTTTGTCTAGTCACGTATGTAAACCTTGTAGTGTATGTCATGTGTATATCTAGTTTTTTAGTTATTGTTGATGGCTCCAAACATGCTAACTCCTTCTTCTCTCTCCCTCTACTCAGTGATTCAGTTCCTTTTCCCTCCCCTCCTCTTCTTTATTCTCCCCTCCCTCCACTACTACCCCAAGCAAGACATGCTTAGCATACAAGAATACAAACACTCAACCTTGTAACATGGAATATATGTGGCTTCCGCACTCAATATAAAATAATTAAAATGATCAACTATCTCAGTAAATTAAAGGCCGATATGTTTTCTACAAGAAACACACTTGACAAATTCAGAATTACAATATCTCCAATTTAAACAATATGACATAATATTCTCATCCACATAGCTAAACTAGTTCAGGTATTTGTTGACAATACCTATATTGTAAACAATACCTATATAGCAATACAGAATTTTTTTTTTTACTCACTATACATCTACCATTGATCCAGACAGTAGATACATAATCATCAATGCATCTATTAACCACACAGATTTTACACTTGCCAACATATACGGACTCAATAATGATGACCCATCTTTTTTCCATAATCTCTTTTCTTTACTCTACGACTCAACATATATTATAATAGCTGGAGATTACAATACTGTCATCAAATCCTACTTTAGACTGCTCAAGTACTTCTGGTTGCTTACATTTCATAATTTTTACAGCAATGTGTATTCCTCAAATCATGAATCCAACCAATTAGAAATAGACAACTTTTTAGAGAATTTATTCCTACCCAGACTACCTAGAGAACAAGCCAACATTTTAGACATCACTTACTTCTCCAGAACTCTACAAAGCCCTAAAATATTGAATCGTGTTCGTATGTAACTCTGTTTTGTATTGTAACTTTATTACTTGATTGGAATAAATTGTGTTACTTTGGAATATAGATTACTACGGCATTCCTCATTCATCTCCATACTCAAGCTCGTAGGGCTACTGGTAATTACACACACATAAGTAAGTCTAAGCGACCAGACTTGGAGTGCCTGAGTCCTGGAATTCTCAAAGCGGTTTGGTTAGGCCCAGGAACATATGACCTTCGAGTCATCACTGAGTTGTTGGGCATAATTGACTTTCTTTTAGACCCGGGAACACACACACTGTATGGTTCGTGTTAAACGACCTACACCTTATGGGCGCTTATGATAACTGATATAGGCACATTCACATATGTAAATCAAAGTGACCAGACTGATCGTCACTGAGTTCTGGGTCCTTTGTCTTCTGGACTTGACTGATGAGGAGCATTGAGGATAACGTGGGTCGTGAAACATACGATCTTTTAAATGTTTGGTTTGTGACGAAAGATTAGCTACCTTTACTAAGAGCTTCCAGCATATCATGGTCATTGAGGTTTCGTATGTTTATAAACGATATGGAGTCAGATTATTAGATATGAAATTATCACGCATGTCATTGATTCTCACTCTGCACTAATTCTTCCTACCTGTCCACTCAGTAGCATTGGAAGGGGTTTACCTCATTCCCCCATACTACAATTAGTGAACACCGACATTGAGATCCGGCTAAAGAACAACGTTGTATGCTGGGTGCGGCTAGACATTGAACATGGATTTTAGTTCAGGTTCGGAATATTCTACTGGACGGAAATTTTCGTTTCCTGATGTTTTGGATTCTCGTGCCGGTTCTTATGCAGCCCTGGTGAGTACAAAAACTGTTCGGTTGGCTCAGGGAAATGTTCGCTTGCATCCACATTTAGGCACACACAGTATTGTATGTTTTGTTGCTTAGTTATTAATTTCTCAAGGATTGAACGACCACTGTTATGTCTGAGTTAAAAAAGGACAGTGTAGGAAGGGAGAATCACTATGTTTTCTCATTTAAAAGCATGGGAAACACAGGTGAGCAATACGCTCGCAAGGCTTATAGGCCGTGGCTTGGATTTAGCTGGTGACAACAATAGCATAGTCAACTGGTACTTGTCGTATAGAGTTCAACTAGGAAGTTCTAGAAAATTCCATAAAATGCTCTTGGCGCTAGGCTATGTAATGTTTAGAAAGAATTTGGCAGGACGCCATGCAAAAACAATTTGCCCAAATGACAAATGGTAGCTATCAACATGACGCCTCTTTTGTAGCTGACCTCACTAATCTTATCGCAAAACATACCCAAAAATAGGGGTACGTGACCCCCATTGCGTCACTAGGAACATTGGTTCTGAGTGGTAAATGGATAAAGGTTAAGGCTAGCTTGGGGGGTCAACGAACAAATGTCTTAATCGATACAGGAGCAGCGGTGTCCTGTACAAATCTTCTGTTACCTTTGACAGATGAAAAAATGACGATCACAGGTATCGTCATTTTTTATAACCACTGTCATTGACAGAATCCTACCTCACCTGCTTGGTGGGGGACAGGGCCATCCACACACCTGTGAAACAGAACCAGAAGCTGTGGGGTCAGTCCTAGACCGAGAGCTTCCAGACCATACATAGATGGGTCACGCTACTGGGAGGATGGTCAGTTTCACACAGGCTGCACAGTGTGGTGTCCTCCTCCAACTGTATGTGACACAAGTCAGGAACAGAGGCAGAACTTGTAGCGCTGCTAGAAGCCATCAGGACTCATCCTGAACCGTTATGTGTATATACAGATAGCAGATATGTGTTTGGGGTGGTGCATGACTACATGGCACAGTGGAAATTGCTCAAGTTCCTCACAGCAGCAGGACAGGCGATTCGGCACCAAGGTATCATCTCAATGATTTGGAACGAGATTAACAAACGTGACAATGTTTTCTCAGTAGTGAAGGTGCGGGTTCACATCACAAAAAAACCTTCAGTGCACGAGGAACACAATGCAGTTGTGGACAAGCTGGCGAAGCAGGCGGCACTCTCTGGTGAGACCTGAGGACACGGACTGTCAGGTGACACACGTCAGTGCCATTCAGGCCACACACATGGATTTGAGAGAATTCCAGAAGGCGTTATGGGTTTCTGAGGAGGAACTGGAGGCTAAATTGAAACAGAATTCGTTAGTCACAGTTGTACAGGGGATTGTCCTCCGTGATGGAAAGTATATGGTCCCGAGTTCTCTGCAGAAGCCAATCATGAAAGATGTATCACGAATATGCTCATGTGTCCTCAGAAAACAGCACACCTCGTGAAGCAGTTCTATTGGTGGCCAGGCCTGGCCACTGATGTTGAACACTGGTGCAGAACATGCTTGGTGTGTGCAATGGTGAACCAGGGTAGACCCGGACGTACAAGGCTCGGCAGAACAGAATCTCCGAGGGGTCCCTGGGAGTCATTGCAGATTGACTATATAGGGCCTCTTCAACCTGCAAAGGGGGGTATAGGTACTGTCTGGTTGTAGTCGACAGGTTTTCCAAGAGGGTGGAATTCATCCCCACAAAGAATAACTCGGCCCACACCACGGCACATGTGCTGGCAAACCAGATCATTCCCCTCTGGGGAGTGCCAAATCACTGTGAATCAGACCGAGGTGGCCACTTCACTGGGCAAGTCATGAAGGATATGTGCAAAATGTTAAACATCAAACAGAGGTTTCACGTGCCTTACAGACCACAGGCAGCAGGATTTGAGGAAAGGCAAAACTGCTTTCTGAAAGAATCGATTGCCAAACAAATTGCGCAACACAAAGGCCAGTGGATTGATGCTCTCCCCACAGTGTTGACAGTGATCAGGGCCACGCCCTCAAGAGCTACAGGTATCAGCCCACACGAGCTGATGACAGGAAGAACAATGCGGCTTCCCATTGACCCAGAGATGAACCCAGCTGACCTGGGACCTCTAATGTTCGCAACACAACAGACATTGTTGACACAGATTCAGGACAGACTCAAGGTACTGTAGGCACAGGCTACACTGAGACAGCAGCAGTCACACTGATCAAACGATGCCCTGTTCAACCCAGAAGTTGAAACCAGATTCACAGCAGGGGTCATGATCATGGTGAGAGTGTTTGTGAAAGAAAACACTTTTGCGCCGAGATGGCATGGTCCCTACAAGGTCTCAAATGGTTCCACGCGACGAAATGCAAACCAGTCCAAATTGAAACGGAATGATGAGACGGGTTGTTGGCCATGACCTTTGTGTGGTTGTCTATGTGCTTTCTTAACAGGCTGGTGGCAGGTGTCCTCTGGACCCCGGAAACCAGAAAAGTGATGGGACCCACTTGCATCAAAGCGGGACAGCGTGTAGAGCTTAACCATGCTCTAGGCTGTGGGAGACAGATATGGAGATACCATGGGCCATACACAGAAGCACCTATTTCCATTCATCCAAAACAGATAGATACAGGGCCCCCTGGGGTTATCTCAGGACCAAATTGTGCAACACGAATTTGCTGTGACATAGGATCCCCTCATCTCCCCGTCCGCATAGACAGGGAATTTTTACCCACACATAAAGAGATTAACATAAATCCTGACATTCATTTCCAGTACAATTGAACGGTCTGGTTCCAGTTACTGGATTACCTAGGAACACCTATAGGCCTACTGAACACACTCCATTCAGTTAATAACAATGGCACAGATCCAAAGAAGTGTTATAACACAATGGAGCTGCAGCCAGCCACATATCGGTACAAGCATGTTGCTCCTCATAACAGGACACATCATAACATTGTCACTGCATTGTATAACCTAACTTTTCCTACAGGTGATTTATTCAGACCCAGACGATTTGTCTGGACAAAACACAGGGAGGGTATGTACTGTGTTGGCTCATGTGTTGCTAATCTCACAGCCTGGACAAATGCAAAAAATTGTTCATGGGTATCTAAGTATTGTTTCAACCTGACTACATGTGGCTGTCACAAACCAACACAATGCCCAAAACCGTATCCGGTCCCTAACGGTGGTCTTGTTAAAGGAAACGCTAACAAGACCCTTTTGAATGATGTAAATCTAGTTATGGTTCATGTGTCCTACAACCTATCCAATGTTCTGCCAGCATTCCAGGCCCATTGCAGCAAGGTAGATATTAGATCTCTGTTTGGGACCCCATGCCACACTGTCAGTGATCTTATTGTTTCACTTGAATTAGACAAATGGTTCCAGGCTGACAATATGCAGGGTATTAACTATGCAGAACTGTTAACCACTGTGATGATGTACAATTCCAAAGAATGTGTTGGCTGTATTGGTTTTTATGTAACGTTTCCTTTTGTCCTACCGGAACAGGTGTTTCCTAACTCCTTTTCTATTTACCCATTAGGTGTTAACGACCAAGTTGTCAAATGGGATCACTTCACCGGCTATTTTTGTAAGAATGGAACTGACATCTTGGTAACTACAAAATCTTGTTGTCATGAGACTGCTAGTTATGTAATCTGCACATGTAATACATTACAATCGTTAACTTTTAACGATACAAAACGAATAACTGTTCATTCCCTACACGGCTATGCTAATGCTATCCAAGTGTCAAATACTCAATGGTGTGTCATCAGTGAAATGAACTCATTCTCCTATGGGGGATTAACCTGTCCAGCTAACCACACTTTCTGTTTGGAAGTGACAGAAGATTTCACAATGGGACAGTTGCATATTCTAGGTAGAGTACCACTGGACACTGACATTGCACCCTGGTGGGAGGATACATTCTATGAGGAAAACACCCGGTCATTGACGGAATCCATGGCGATGGTGAAACAGCTTCTACAGGACACCTACTACCACCTCAATCAGGCACAGGTGGAAGTAAACCTCGCAAAGAATACAGCCAAGATCCTGACCAGCTCCTCCACTTTGGCTGCGAGATATGAATATACGTGGTGGGACTATGTCTATCACAGCTGTGTGGTGGCGAGCCTCATAGTGGTGACTATAACTCTGGCACAATGTTTCTACTTCAGATCTTTGATAACATCTCTCCGGAACACCACTGCAACGTCACTAGCTTTGGTCCCCCTCAATCTCCCTGGACTGGCGGGGGCCAAACGGGGGATTTCTGTAGTGTAATGAAAGATGTGTTTTGGAAGGTTTGTGAACATGCCGTGGTGTCTGGTGTCTCAACTCAATGGGACATCCTAATCTCACACCAATGGGCCTATTTGCATCCTGAAAGGAACGGACATACACAGTGGGGGTCAAGGTAGCCCCATCTGCTCAGACAAACCAGGTGTGAGGACGGACAATTCAACAAAGTAGAAGTATGACTTTCATTGGATTAACTGCATTGATGTTTAGTCTTTTAATGTGTGTCCCATAAAGGGATGAACTCTCCAATAGGTTTCAATGCTGAACATGTTATGTATCATTTGTTACAGGTAAATGCTTACCAGATGGAAGAATCCTGCAAGACTGTGTGTCTAGCTTTGGATGGTGCTAATTGAATATATGTAAATGCGTAAATGCCAGTTTCTTTGTTTTCATTGTTTTAGCCATGGTGAGGTGATCCTATTATAGATGCAATGGGGGAGTTTGGAATCAGCCTGTCTGGGTGGGATAAATAGTGAAGTTTGACTTAGTTCTGGGAGTATTGTAACTTCATTACTTGATTGGAATACATTGTGTTACTTTGGAATATAGATTACTACGGCATTCCTCGTTCATCTCCATACTCAAGCTCGTAGGGCTACTGGTAATTACACACACATAAGTAAGTCTAAGCGACCAGACTTGGAGTCCCTGAGTCCTGGAATTCTCAAAGCAGTTTGGTTAGGCCCAGGAACATATGACCTTCGAGTCATCACTGAGTCGTTGGGCATAATTGACTTTCTTTTAAACCCGGGAACACACACCATTTTACTGTATGGTTCGTGTTAAACGACCTACACCTTATGGGCGCTTACAATAACTGATATAGGCACATTCACATACGTAAATCGAAGTGACCAGACTGATCGTCACTGAGTTCCGGGTTGCTACACCGTCCTTTGTCTTCTGGACTTGACTGATGAGGAGCACTGAGGATAACGTAGGCCGTGAAACATACAATCTTTTAAATGTTTGGTTTGTGACAAAAGATTAGCTACCTTTACTAAGAACTTTCAGCATATCATGGTCATTGAGGTTTGCGTATGTTTACAAACAATATGGAGTCAGATTATTAGATATTAAATTATCACGCAGGTCATTGATTCTCGTTTTTTCTGCAATTATCTTCCTACCTGTCCACTCAGTAGCATTAGAAGGGGTTTACCTTATTCCCCTCTACTACACTTGTTCTGTGGGGGAAAGGGCACTTCCGCAAGGGGTGCTCCTTGGCCCAAACACAGAGCAGGAATGGGGTGAGTACCCAAGCAGTACAATTAGGCACAGTTAGTGCCTTGCGTCTATGCAACATTGATAGCCCTTTCTGTTGTCCGATTGTGCTGTCTCGTGGTTTTTCTCACTCCTCTATAGCACTGATCGACTCCGGAGCCGCGGGGAGTTTCATAGACCAGTCCCTGGTCGCTGCGCTTGGGCTGCCGTTGTGCTGTTTGAGGTCCTCGATGCCAATCCAAGCCTTAGATGGCCGTCCGGTGGGGTCCGGACAGCCATCTTTGTCAAGAAAAAGGACAGGGGGCTGCAGCCATGCATTGACTATCGAGGACTGAACGCCATCACAGTAAAGTACCGCCCCTTGTCCCATCGGCCATAGAGCAGCTGAAGCATCTTCAAGCTCGTACAACCTTGTGCATATCCGGGAAGGAGATGAGTGCGGAAGACTGTGTTCAGCACGGTGTCAGGCCACTATGAATACCTCGTAATGCCATATGGCTTCGCCAACACGCCTGCGGTGTTCCAGGCGTTTTTGAACGAGGTGTTCCGGGATATGTTGGGGGGCTATGTAGTGGTTTACATTGATGACATTCTTATTTGCTCCCCAACATACCTGGAACGTGTGGCCCATCTCCGTGCTGTTCTACAAAGTTTCCAACAACACCAACTATACGCAAAAGGGGAAAAGTGCATGTTCCACACCCCTACCGTCTCTTTCCTCGGATACCACATTGCTCTGGTTGGAACAGCTGAAGGTGGAGGCGGTGAGGTCATGGCCAGTCCTGAAGAACATCAAGGAACTCCAGAGCTTCATCGGGTTTGCCAACTTCTACTGCCGGTTCATCTGAGACTTCAGCACCATCACAGCACCACTCACGTCATTGTTGAAAGGCCAACCTCAATGTCTCCGCTGGACCCCGGATGCAGAGAAGGCGTTTCTCGACCTGAAGGGCAGGTTCACAACGGTACCACTCCTAAAACACCCTGACCCCCTCAAGCCCTTCATGGTCGAGTGTGGGGGTGGTCCTCTACTAGCAGCACGGGACCCCCCCCCCCCCCAGGCTACACCCCTGTGCCAACTACTCCAAGAAATTGTCTGCTACGGAGAGGAACTACGACGTGGGTGACCAGGAGCTACTGGTGGTGAAGTTGGCATTGGAGGAGTGGAGACACTGGCTAGAGGGCGCCCGGGAGCCATTCACTGTCCTAACCGACCACCGGACCCTCGAATACGTCAACCCCCGCCAGGCTTGATGGACACTCTTGATGGGGGGGCATCTGCTCCACGTGGCATGGCGGCTCTCCCTCCTCTCCGACACTCCGCCTCGTCAGCGTACTAACCACCGGCTGGAGACTGATGGCAGCAGCGCACCCCGAAGATGCACCTGTTCCCCATCACCAATCAGTTGTTTATTTAAATGTTTGATTCACCACTGCAACTCACAGATTATTGTTTGTCACTACTGACAGTGAGGTGCAGATCTGTCAAATTATTGCCAAAGTAAAAGAACTTTTGATCATTGTTCCTGGTTTTGGTTTTCCTTTTTGCTTCACCTTTTTACGCACTCGCTATACTCGCACGTCACAGGTGAATCGTTTTGAGAACTACTGTATGTTGTTTTATAGACTTCACTTACAGTTGATGGGTGTGTCTTTCTAAATAACATCAAATTATTTGAATTTCCCACAGGTGGACTAAAGTGGAATACATTTCTTAAGCAATGGTTGTCAAACATTTTAGACCAAATACCACCTTTGATCAAACCATACAATCCAAGTTCCATATACAAGCCACCATCTCACAGAAGCCACAGAAAATCTCATTGACCATTGTAGGGTAAGCGTACCAATTAAGCTCACCAAATTCAAAGTTTAGACAGTTATAATGTATACTGTTTTTTTTTTCAAAAGAAAGTGGAGATAAAATTAAAGTCTTAAAATTAAAGTCTTTAAATTTATAATTTACTTACATTTTTTCATGTCATGTATTTGATAAAATAAGTGAAGTCTGGACTCAGCTTAATGGGTACCAAGTTTAAGCCCCTAAGTATTCCAAATAAGCCCATCTCCAGATTTAGTGTTAAAAAAATCATTTATTGTCTATTATTTATAGATCTTAAAAATGTATAAATTTCTCATTTATAATGTAACAATACCTGAATTACCTGAATTATTGCAACTGAGCAAAGATGACTCTGTTTTCCCAACTTTTGGTTCTCGATTACACATGTCAAAAACATTCAGAGAGCTCCTGCAGTCCCATGTTAAGCTCATTCAATCATGAGAATATATCAGCCAAGTAGGCTAAATTTGCCAGCTATACTGGATCATCAAATAGACTTGCCAAGGAGACTGCTGCTCGTGCAGAAATGTCTGCAGTTCAGACAGCCTCTGGAGCACCTTGCCCTTGATACATCTTCCTTCAGTAACAAAAGTTCACTGCCCATTTCATCACAGAGCACACTGAGCAGATGTGAATTCAGTGGTTGAGCCTTGCTAAAATGCACAACTTTGACAGCACATTCAAGCACAGATTTTAAATCCTCAGGCATTTTCTTGACTGCAAAGCCCCCACGGTGGCTGCTCATATCAGGAGCAGCCACTTTGATCCGTGCAACTGCACCCCTGTGATGGCCCGATGCTGCACTGGCAAGTCAGTCAATACCATTCTCTCTGAGAAAGGCATTCAGAAGTTGAGATACACGCTCTCCAGTAGTGCTTGTTGCTAGTGGATTACAGAACAAAAACTCCTAATGGAGTGTGCCTATGTCATGCAAAACTTTCTCTCCTCTAATCTGCTTGCTTACATACAGTACATGCCTCAATCCACCCTATTGTCCTGGTATCCTAACCCTATAGCACTGCCAGTGTAGATTCTGTCAGCTTCTGTTTTGTGTGGAGGAAAAGGTCTGAAAACATACACAAAAGTTAAATACACAAAAGTACATAGTTTATTTCAAGTTAAAATTGTTTCAAATTGTTAAAATACTCCAGTCTACATAAGCTACAAGACAACAGTCTACACCTTAAGCTCCTGGAGTGCTGGACCAATCTCACTACGAGTAATAGTGAAGAGGAAAGCAGTTGTCATTTATTCAGCTGTTTTAGTAGACTTATTTGGACAAACGCTTTTTGATTCTGCACATGCTGCGAGGTAAGAGACAGCCTAAACATGCCTTATTTCATAGAAAAAGAAATTATAACTAAAAGCCTTTCATTTTAGTCATGGCATTTCTTTTCTATTAAAGGGGCACTTAGGGTGGTGTGTTTCATGTCTGAAAGATTTCTAGGGCCGTGAGATTTGTTTCACACATATTTGACCAGAAGGAGTGAGGATTGGTTTTTGCAAGCAATAACCCACATATTATTGTGTCACAGTGTGGTTTTAAGGACTAGCAATGTCTGAAAAATGTGCAAATTGTCAATATTTTTCATCTTTCTGAAAGATTATAACTATGTGGAAAATATACTTCCTGATTTGGCCAGTCCCTACCCCTCCCCTCGTTGGGTTTTTTGGATACTGGATTAAGTTTTTGAAGCGATCTTACATGGTGATATTGAAATATACATGTTTGAATTTGAAATAAAGTGGTAGTGTTCAAATACAGATTGAAGAATATGTTAATTAATCACATTTGGACCAAAACAGTGTAACAGGACCAAAGTGGCAAATAATTAATTCTATTAGTGGCAAATAACTAATTCTATTAATTAACTCTATTAATTTGTGCCTTGCTTGCTAAACCAGCAGTGGCTGTGTGAATTTACTTACTGCTTATATATTGAGATCTGTGGCAAGTTATCCATTGTAAAATACATAGTTCACTATTGTGAGCTGTGGCCGGCAATCAACTCTATAATGTATAAACAAACAAGTGTCTATTTATTTTACTGGAAACAATCATTTCTACATGTTTCAAGTTTCAAGGTTTATTTGTCAAATGCACTGAACAACACAGCGTCATCCTGCACAATGAAATTCTTATGACATGGCATCCGACAACTACGTAGTAAGAGTTAAGAGAAGAAAATATAGCTCCGGAAAAAATTCAGAGACCACTGCATCTTTTTCTTTCCTTTCTAAAAAAGTTGAAAAGGAAAGTTGTGAGTGAAGAACAGAAGTGTTCAATTTGCAGTGGTCTCTTAATTTTAACCCTTCTGTTCCTCACCAAAACCTTCCTTTTCGACTTTTTTGGAAAGGGAAGAAAAAGGTCTCTCAATTTTTTCCGGAGCTGTATAAGCAAAAATATAGCCAGACAAAAATAATAATAATAAAATAAAGCAAATATATATATATAACACTGTACACCAGTTTAAATGAAAAAGAGTACTGTAAACTAGCAGCAATCTGGGTAGTGTTATTGAACATTTAGATATGACAAGTATGGCAAGTATGGCAGCAATATACAGTACATAACAGCGTAAACTAGCAGCAATTTGTAGAGTTATTATATACAACTCTGGAAAAAATTAAGAGACCACTCCAAATTTTTCTTAAATCAGCATCTCTACATGAATGGCAGCCATTCCATTCCAGTCTGTTAAATTCCAACACAGGCACACCTCATTTTACTGAATGAGGTACTGATTAGTTGATTTCCTGAACCAAATCTAATTTACGAGGAAAAATATAAAAACCACTGCTGTGGGCATCACTATCCTCTTGCAACAGGACCAGCTGGATGGCAAAAACAGTGCAAGTAGTACCTCAAAAGGTAATTTCAATAAAAAAAGGACTATTCAGCATGACAAAAGAGTTGAAAAGAAAAGCTTTGAATGAGGAAAAGAAGGGTTCAATTCTGGCTTTACTGCCAGAGGGATACAGTGAGCATCAGGTTGGATGGAGGACCACCAGATCAAGACCCTGTCATGGCCAGCCCAATCTCCAGACCTGAACCCCATTGAAAACCTATGGAATTTGATCAAGAGAAAGATGGATCGTCACAAGCCATCAAACAAAGCTGAGCTACTTGAATTTTTGTGCCAGGAGTGACATAAAGTCACCCAACAGCAATGTGACAAACTGGTGGAGAGCATGCCAAGATGCATGAAAGCTGTGATAAAAAACTGGTCCTCAGCAAGCCTCACTGAAGGAATTGTGTTGGACTCCTCCAACCGTGCATAGAAGGTGTTGAGCTTGTCAGGGAGCGAGGCGCTGGGACAAGCATCATTGCTATTTCTCCCTTTATATTCTGTGATGTGTTGCAGTCCTCCCCACGTGTCTGGGGTCAGAGCTGTGGTAGTTAGACTCCAACCTATCCCTGTATTCTCTTTTTCCATCCCTGATAGCCTTCCATAGGTCATATCTGGATCTCCTCAAAGCCTCCAGGTCCCCAGAGCTATAGGCGGAGGACCGTGCTCTGAGCTTAGCACGGACATTACCATTTACCCAGGGCTTTTGGTTGGGGAAAGTTCTGACATTGACCCTCGGGACAACATCATCGATGCTTTTGGAAATATATGCTGAGACAGAGTCTGTGTATTCATCAATGTTCCCATCGGCTGCATCACAAAACATTTGCCAGTCCGTTGATTCAAAGCCGTCCTGTAGAGCAGTAATGGATCCCTCATTCCACCATTGAATCATCTGAGAAACCGTTTTTCCTGTTTTAGGTGATGTCTGTAGGATGGGAGGAGCAAAACTGAAATGTGATCTGCCTTCCCGAATGCAGGGCGGGGGAGGGGTTTGTATCCATTTTGTATTTGTGAATAACAATGTTCAAGAGTCTGATCGCCCCGGGTAAGAAAGTTAATGTGCTGGTGGTATTTTGGTAAAACTTTCCTCATATCTGCTCTATTAAAATCGCCCACAACAATAGCAGCTGCCTCAGGGTATGCATCCTCTCGTCCATTTATTCCCCAGCGAGAGTTTAACATAATGCAGACCCCTCCGCCCTTACTTTTACCAGACTCCTACATTCTGTCCAGCCGGAATATAGCCAGCAGGGGGTTGCACGATTCTGTCACGGTAGGATCCAGCCATGTTTCCACGAATGCTAAAACATAAGTTTGCAATGTCCCTATGGAAGTTCATCCATTTTATTGTCCAGGGATTGAGTAGAATGCTCGGTAATGGCGGATTGCAGTATCTCATCCGAGATCTGCATAGGACACCGGCACGTTTGCCCCTCTTCTTTCTCTTCCATCGGCGTATTGGTAAACAGATCGGCAGCAGAACAAAAGAATTGCAGCAGTCGCTCCAGTGAGTAGTGTAAAAGTCAGTGTTCAATGATGAACGATTATCCAAAAGTGCTTGTCGATCATACTGTATGAGCAATATTGCAGCATGAACAAAAATAAAAACAATATTAAGCAAAAAACTACCATTTTCATTGCAACCTCTCTATTGCGCACTGAAAGTGTGAAAATAGCATTTTCACCATAGCACATTGTAAATGTGTGTAAATGTTTTTGTTTGTTGGTATGGTATATAAGTGGAATAAATGCAAATATTATTATTGCTATTTACCAGTGAGATCTTTAGTATTTCCTTATGGGTGCATTACTGACACCATTCAAACGGAATGCAAAAGAGCACTTTCTGCATTTGCTTGTAATTACTACAACCACGTACAGAACAGCTCAGAGTTGGTGTTTCAAAAATGAAAATTAATATTGTATTCTCTTACATGCATTTTCTTAGGGAGGGAGTATTTATGTTTGCTATGAGTTCTGAAACTTTTGGTATTTTATGAACAGACAGCGGAAGTAGATTCAACCGTGAAATTCAAATTTGCTTGTTCTAGATTTTGTTTAGGACATCTTGTGTTTTCTTTAGTACATTAAGTCAGTAAATTAGGTAGTTAGGGTGCTATGGAAAAATGCGATGGTGAAATGTTCCATAAATAATGAACAGACTACCTCTTCCAGTATAATTAATGCCACTACGAACCACTATGAAAAGTGCAATATCTTCACTAAAAACATTTCAAATGAGAAATATTCACCACCACCACAAAAGTGGAAGCAGTGAATAGAGCACTGGAGCGTAAATCCAGCTTGCCATCTCAAAACACATGGAGGGTGGTGCAGCAAACGACTTTGGGAATGAAACACCAGTGAAAGTTAGCAGCATAGCTGCTAAAAAATGGATGAGGAACGCATGACCATGATGTCAGCTCCAAAGAAACCAATACAGAGTTTAGCTAAAATTCATTAAGCTACACCAGAAGAGGATAGGATTCGCCGGTTTTCAGAATTGATTTATTGCTTTGACCTTTTGACAGCTGCATATGTGTAAGAGTATGAAAATGATTTTTTGATTTATGACCGGATGGTAGCATTTGTTTTTCCGGGGGGTACATGTCCGGGTAGAGAGGGAGGGGTAGAGCAGGTGATTCTGTGGGATGAGAGGGGTTAGGTCAAAAGTATTATGAAAAATATGTTTTAATGGTTGTTAATTTATGTCCGGGTTGTTAACAGTTGTGTTTTTGCCGGGGGGTGTGTGTACATGGCCAGTTAGAGAGGGAGGGGTAGAGCAGGTGATTCTGTGGGATGAGAGGGGTTAGGTCAAAAGGATTATGAAAAAGATGTTTTAATGGTTGTTAATTTATGCCCGGGTTGTTAACAGTTGTGTTTTTCCGGCTAGAGAGGGAGGGTTAGAGCAGGTGATTCTGTGGTATGAGAGGGGTAGGTCAAAAAGTGTTATGAGTAAAAGATTGTATGAACGGTCTGGGGGGTGGTAATATTTGTACAGTTGTTTTTCAGGGGCTTCCTTCTCTGGGAGGAGAGGGTGTAGGGTTTCTTGAGATGCAAGGGTGGGGGTTGAGCAGCAGTTACCATTAGTTCATTCTCTGAGAGTTACCAATAAATAAGAGCTAGACTTCTCATGGTTTGTAGTTGAAATCGTTTTTACTCTGTATAAGACTCAAGATGGTGTCTGTGCTTAGTGAAACACCCGTGACAACCCAGACTTACGAATTAGGCCGCAGAACAGAGGAACGGACAAAAAGATACGTTCCAGAAATATACGATGCGCCAAAGAAGTGTTTTCTTAATGTGTATAGAACTCAGATACCTCCGTTTAAGCATTTGACGGATCAGCATGACATGGCGGATGGAAAAATGATTGGCTTTGTGTTTGATTACCCGGCTTCTAAAGTGAAGTTGTACATTTTAGCCATGGGAGCTGAATATACAAACGACACCTGTGGCGTGAACCTCAACAGAGGGTCCATTCATTGTATGTCACAAATACACAAATCTCTACGGGAGTGTGAGAGTATCCTGTGTAGTGATCAGTGGAAGTTCCTGAGATCGCAAATAAATAAATCCCAAGGGGCGTTGTCTTCCTATGGTGTCCATGACAGCAGCTGTTTAGGGATGGGTCTGGATATAGCTCCTCCCCGCGGAGGAGTGTTACAACCTCTTTGATCAGTAATACTTGTTACTTGGAAGAGGTTCTGTATTTGAACGGATCTAAAATATGTCAGCTAGAACAAACAATGCATTCTGCCCGAAAGTACCAGGGTATACAGATTCAGACGTTGAAAGGGTCATTCATAGACTACCAGAGAATTTAGAGCGCGAGATCAAAACTAGTTATAATAGATATATTTATGATCCAATCAATTCACAATTACAGATCTATTCTACTAGAAAGAAAGAACCCATACATACATATTCTGAAGGCAGAAGCACTTTAGAACAGGGTGCATTTAAACCCTTGATCGGTTTATACGAGTGATATAATATGTGTAAAAATGTGTTTAGCATAGTCAATAGAGGTCCAGACTTTGCTACGGAGTTTGAAGTAAATGGAAAAGTGTTGAGAGCTATAAGAGTGGCATCTGAAAGTCAGGATACTAAAGTTAGGATCTCAATATATGGTTGTACGGTTTACAAAACTACTAATGTCACGGTTATAGTTGACTGTCCCGTTTATGGTGACGTAGCAAACGAGGTGAATTATTTTATAGAGATATTTAGCTTCCTCGAGGACGACTGGACCGTTATTTCTCTCATGGTTTACAATATTCACAACTTTTTTAGGCAAAGAGAGAATTTAAAACGCTGGGGCCATTTGAATAACAGATTAGTTAATTTAAAACGTTGGGATATTTAAAAATGAAAAGCTTGACACCTGCGCACATTTCTCTCAAAACTGACCGGACATCTCTTGACCCTAATGACCCAATGTCAAAAAGCAATAAAATAGGTTGGTAAGCCGGTACCCAAAAACAGTTATAGAGTTTCATTATTCTCTCTTTACCGTTCAGTCATTTGTTGAAGAACTCAAGAAAACGTCTCTCAAGAAAAAAATCTCGCCAATTCAAAGAGGATTTTGCTCTCTCAACACGTTAAAAGGTAAGATATGATGCTAATGTAACATTATATTTAACTAAGATGATGATGAAAGCCCCTTAAACGAGTTTCTAAACTCTTAGGATTTGGCGGAGATGGAAATGACGAGCTACTTTCTGTCCCCTTCTGTACAAATCCCAATTTTCATGACAATTCATAAGAACTCTACGCTCCAACTATTCCTTCTTCTCCGAAGTTATTAAATAATCAAATAGATTTCAGCGCAAGTGCATCGAAGTTAATCTCCAAGCTCTTGGTCTGATCCAGGATATCTGCAAGAAGTTGCTACTTACGGTAAGAATTCTATAAAAAATAAATCATTATTTTACGTGCGCTTCATTTATCGTTTTTTTAAAAATGTAATTACAGATTCTGACGAGGCGTAGATAGATTTACCCGAAGTTCTCCTGAACCCTGCACAGAATAAAAACAGCAAAACTCTTTCTCTGCAAAATTGCCGACAACAAACCCTGGATCGGTTTCTACCTACTGCTCAAGCTGTAAGAAATGGTATTATCTTAAACGTTATATTGTAAAACGTATTACACATTTTTCTAATTAGGTCTATTTAATCCTTTCAGACAACATAGATGTATCAGGCTCCGAAGATCCGCAAGATGGCGGTGCTGATCAACTTGCCCAACATCCTCCAGAGCAAGACGGCTTGAGACAAGATGGCTTGACGAGCACAAGTAGTAATGATGTTGTTGTTCAGGGTAACCGTGTTGTTGCTTCTATAACCCCACCTCGCGAATCATTGTTTGAGAGTTTTAATAGTGAAGACGAAGCAGATCCACATTAGTTTTTCAGAAAAGAGCTTGCAAGGCTTGTAAAAGCTAGGGAAGATCAGTTACACACACGTATACTCGATCTATTAAGCTGTCAACGGCGTCAAGATAAAGCTTTCTGGAAAAACAAGCTTCCAAGGCTCATAGGCAAACATCTGAAAAATGGATCCACCGCCAGATCCAAAACCCAATTATAAGGCATTGGTAGATCAAATTTGATCATTAAATCCTACTTCTAACATAACACCATCACAACATTTAGATACAGAACCATCAGACATTGATTATTCAGCGCTGTTTGAACAAATGAATGAGTTAATCCCAGAGCCACCTGCTTCGAGTCCAGAAGCATTACACATAAACTATGATGAATTAATCACAGCTTTGAGTCCAGAAGCATTACACATAAATCCTATGATGCTCTGATTACACAAATAAAAGAATTAAATCCTGAAACAGCTTCTCACATGACACCGTCAACTCCTTTATAATCACAGGCTTCCCATTCAAGTGTTCAAATTATGGAGTTAAATCCTGAACCATCAACTCCTTTAGAACCACAGGCCTCCCATTCAGGTACGAATCAACAGGGTAGAGGTGTTGATAGAAATGTGAATATTGTTTATCGTAATAAATACAGCAACATTGAAATCCGACAGCGTTTTAATTTTGCTCACATGAATGAAATGTATGATGATTCAGCGTTCTGTCAATGTGTTAACCACTTTAACAGAACTGTTAAAAAGAGCTACATCCTACGCCGAGCCTAGAGATGTATTGCAATTAGAAATTAGGGGTGATTCTATACGAAATAATGTATCCTATATTATGGAGAATGGTGATGCAAACTTGAATCAATTTCTGGATATGATTGAAAAGCTTGTACAGTCCAATTTATCAATCTTAGCCGATAATACCCTAGAACTGATTGTGCAAATATTGAGAACTCCTCAGGGTGCTGGCTTTTGAAATCCGAAATAATTAACAATGAAAAGGAATATCTTATTATTCCTCAGAATGCGGGCAACAAATTATGTTTTGCCATTTGTTTTGCGCATTTATTGAATTCCAATATAAGTGATATAGAAGGAGTAAAGATAGCTACTGAATTTCAGAGAGCAGTGGGTTTGTCCATTTATGAAAATGTAGCGTTTTCTGATATAGGTACATTTGAAAGCTTACTCGACATCAAAGTGGTGGTTCTCTATCATAGTAGGCATGATTCGGCCATCTTGAAATTCCAAAACACGTTACAGCCTCATCCACAAATGCTGTATTTGTTTGTATAAGACAATCATTATTATGGTATTAAGAACAGTAAGGCATTCTTCGGTGTAGCCTACATCTGCTGGTCATGTCATACAGGCTTTACACGATTAGGAAGGCACTCCTGTCGGTATAACTGTGCAGTATGCATTGATGCGAACTGCCCATATCAGCCCCTGCAGCTCACAAAGTGTTATGACTGTAACCGTACATGTCGTTCAGCATAATGTTATGAAAAACACAAGTTGGCCTTAAGCCATCCTGTGGCAGGTAATTTTGCTGGTGTGACATCAATAAGAGATGTCCCTTATGCCATGTCAATTATAATCTAAAAATTAATAACCCTGAACCGCACAAATGTAGCAGAAAACGTTGTCCAATATGTAAAGGCTTTTGGATGATGTTGGTGTATTTGAAAAGGTCCACGAATGTTATATTCAATCTTTGAATGAAGAGAAGCCCTCGGAAAAAATTGTCTTTTATGACTTTGAAACCCGACAGAATGACTCAACAGGTTTACATATACCTATATTTGTGTCTAGCATGACCTTTGAGGGTAAAAAGTGGACGGCTAAGAGATATAAAAAGAGCATGGCACAATTCTAACACTTTCGGAAAAACAAATATAGAAAGTACACTTTCATAGCCCATAATTCAAGAGGTTATGACTCCTACCTTCTTTTAAACCCCTTGATAGTGCAAGGCGTAACTCCCACTCTTATAACACAAGGAAGCAAGGTGTTGTGTTTTATAGATCACGCACTTGATCAACGATATATTGACAGTCTTAGCTTTCTTCCCATGAAACTCTCTCAAATGCCCGATGCTCTCGGTTTTGAAACAGCTGTTAAAGGTTGGTTTCCGCATTTTTTCAGCTCTGAGGAGAATCTCAATTACATTGGTCCTTACCCCGGTCCTGAAATGTATGGAGCTGATCAAATGACAGTCAAAGAGAGAGAGAAGTTTATGACGTGGTATGAGACAGTCTGTCATGAGACCTTTGATTTTCTTAAAGAGATGGAAATGTATTGTGACAATGATGTGGCTATCTTGCGTGAAGGTTGTCTCAAGTTCAGAGAGGAAGTAATCAATGACACAGGCGTTGATCCCTTGAGTTGTGTAACAATTGCATCGGCTTGTATGAAAACCTATCGTACTCATTTTATGACAGAGGAATCTATAGCCATTCTCTCCCCTGATAACTATAGGAGGCAGTACAAATCATATTCTAGTGGTTCCATCCAATGGTTGGAGTACCTGACTGAGACAAAAAACATCTTTATTCAGCATGCCTTGAAGGGGGGTGAAAAAAAGTTTGGGCCTTATCATGTAGACGGCTATGCAGTCATCGACGGTGTCGAGACAGCTTTTGAGTACAACGGTTGTTTCTTTCACGGATGTACATCCTGCTTTTTGCCACAGGAAATGTGTGCTTTAACCCAAAAGAGCTTTGGTGACATGTGTCTAGAGTTCCAAGACAAACAGAAATCCTTACAGGTTGATTATGGTCTGAAAGTGGTGGTTATGTGGGAACACGAGTGGGCTCACTTGAAAAGGTCTGACCCTCAGGTTCGAGCTTTTATGGATAATTTTGGCATGCCAGGACCCCTGGAATCCAGAGATGCATTATTTGGTGGTCGCACCAATGCTTTGACTTTAAGGCATTTAGCCCAAGAGGATGAAACAATAGAGTACAGTGACTTTACATCCCTTTATCCTCATGTCATGAGCAAATACCACTTTCCTCTGGGCCATCCTGAAATCATTCATAGTGACTTTGACTTGCCCCAAAACTATTTCGGTCTGATTAAGGCAACAGTTTACCCTCCTTGGGGTTTGTTTCTTCCAGTGTTACCAACCCATGGGCCTAATGGGAAGCTTTTCTTTTCTCTTTGTCGCACATGCAGTGACAACAATAATCAGCAACATCCCTGTGATCATTACCTTAGAATTACCTTAGATGTCCCGGAAATGTCAATGTAATCATTGCAGCTTTCACGACAGCTTACGGTCGTCTTGAATTGTACAATCTTATGGAACAGCTACAGAGGAGAGTTCTATACCACGACACTGATTCTGTGGTTTATGTGAGCAAGCTGGGTGAATGGAAGCCCCCTCTGAGCATTTATTTGGGAGGTTTAACAAATGAACTTGAAGACGGTGATCATGTCACAGAATGGTCATCGTGTGCTCCCAAGAGTTATGGGTTTAGGACTAAAAACAATCGCGTATTCTTGAAGGTCAAAGGCATCACACAAAACTATGAAAACGCCCCAAAGGTAAACCTGGAATCACTCACACGTTTGGTCGAGGGTTTCCTAAAAGACAAAACTAGTGAGGAAATATTTACATCTTACAAAAGAATTGTCAGGGATAAAAAAAACGTTTCCATCTGCGCAATGCATCATTCATCAAAACATTCAGGGTGGTGTATGACAAGAGAGTGCTTTTACCAGACGGTACCACATTACCATTCAGCTTCTGATTAGATAAGATGGAATTTGTAGAAGGTTTTGATTCAAGATTGCATTTACCTTTCTCAGCCCTGGTCGTTGGACCATCCAATAGTGGGAAAACTTATTTTGTGAAAAATGTTTTAGAAAATTCTGAACATGTATTAACTCAGAACTTTGACAATATAGTGTGGTGTTCCAGTTGCTATCAACCGATGTATGATGAAATGTTGAAGAAAATAAAAATAAACTTTGTAGAAGGAATCCCTGAATCATTGAATGATGATCAACTCTTTCCTCCTAACAGAAATAATCTTTTAGTTTTGGATGATATGCTGTTTGCAGGTAGTGAACATCCTGAAATTGCCAGAGCTTTTACTCAATATACTCATCATCAAAACTTATCTGTGCTCTATTTGGTTCAAAATGTGTTTCACCAGGGTAAAAATAGCCGTACCATTAGCTTGAACTCCAATTACATGGTTTTGTTTAAAAATCCTAGAGACAAACTGCAGATTAACACTTTGGCTCAGCAAATGTATCCGGGGAGATGAGCATTTTTCACAGAAAGTTACGAAGATGCAAGAAAATAAGCATTTTCCAATTTGTTGGTAGACCTTAAAGCTTCTACACCAGAACATTTAAGACTCAGAACAGGTTTGTTCCCGTGGGAGTGGTCAACAGTTTACATCCCAAAGAAAAAGTAAACATGTCTGCACGTTTAAAAAGACATTTGCCCTTCTTGAGAGCCCTAGTCGTAGGCAGCCCTAAAGAACGCAAGTCTGCCTTGGTCCATTGTTCTTCAGATCTTATTTTGGCACTCTGCGAGATTGCTTTGAATGTTCTCAAAGGGCGCATCCCACTCAGCCAGGAACAATTAAAAGAACTAAAGAGGCAAAAGGCAGTGATCAATCTATTTGCAGATACAAGGACCAGTTTAACAAAAAGAGGCATGTCATACAGCAGATGGGCGATTCCCTCCTACCCCTACTAAGCTTAGTCCTCCCTTTCCTCAGTAACCTGATCGCCCACAGGAGTGGGAGCTAATGTCTACCAAAATGTATTTAGTGCCTCAACATCAGCTGGATAAACTTAAGCAACAAGGTCCTGAAACTATTAGACAAACGGCTGAAAGGGATCTGGATACGGATATGAAGGATGTATTGAACATGAAAGGAATGAACCCTTATGACAAGGCAAAGAAATACTCTCAACTCTTGCAAAGGTATTTGTCTTTGTTGAAACAAGATGAAAATAACACGGGACACTTGACCCTCTCCCTACCGGAAACGGCGGCTACAGAACCTCTTGTTCCAGGGAGCTTACAGGATCACATCATAGATGAGGATGCTGTTATGAGTGACATGCTCGAGCATACTCCGGCACGTAGCCGAAAAAATTTTGTATACATTATGAATAAAATAAAGGGGTCAAAAGGAAGAGCTGGCTGGAATGACAAGGGTGAATTCATCAGTAATGGTAAAATTTTAAGAGGCTCTAATATGATAGGCTTGATCAAAAATGTAACAGCCTCACACAAGATATCCGAAGACAGAAGACCTCTAGGATGGACCCATTTTCTTGAGACCGTGGCTGATCTCAATTTACCTCTGGCAGGTGTGGCTAATTATAAAATTTGTCAACAGATACAGAATTTAAAATCGGTTCCCTCCAAAAGACACTGAAAGGCGGAATACCGAAGACTGGTTACAATTTTCTGAATAAATACCCAATTGATAATTGTAGTGTAATGAGATATTTATTTCAATAAAAATACATTTGACAAAAAAAAAAAAACTTAGCATTTATGGCATTCTTTAAACATTTGTCTTGAACATGCACACTGCGTATAAGGTTTTAAAGGGAGTACATTTAAAGACTTAAGAGATTTTCTAACAAAACAATCTACCATGACATCATTACTTCTTAAATCATCACTATATTGTGATAAAACATCTTCATATGAAAGCCCTCTGGCTCTTTGACAGAGAAAGAATATACAATGATGACCACAGGTTGTAGAAAATTCATCCTGTATTTGTTTAGTGCTGTAATGTATCTTGAATCCATTTCTGATTAAAAATTGTTTTATTGATTTGGGAAAATGAGAAAATCCCGGTAGAAACCCGTAGGAATCGAAAAAAGTTGTGATTTTTCTGCCTTCTTCCTCTTCTAAAGTCACGGCGAGCCAGTGTTCCCCAGGCATGTATTTTGGATGGGTGTTAACAATGAACATAGCGGGTCTATTACTACAAGTATCCTTAGGTAATTAGTCACAAGCCAATACTCCGCGGAACTGCTTTCCAACCATTCGTTGCATAAAACTCAATCTCTTGGGTGTTCATCCTTGTTTAAATTAATAATAATCCACCAAGACTTGTCTTCGGGAGTTTACTTCCAAGATGGAATCGGAGCATGCGTACACGATCATAGTAGCCGTATGGTCTAAGGGTTCCTGGAAGCGCATTTCCAGTCGCAGGCTGGAAACCGGTGAAAGGTTTCCTGTGTGGTCATCATCAGGGGATAAGTTGAAAGCGAACAGGGCATAGCCAGATACGTAATCTTTTCTCTCAACGGGAAAAGCCAGATCTTTTAAATGTCTCCCCATAGCCAGGTATAGATTATAAAATTCTCTAACGCATAGACCGTTGTTGAAATTCGGCTGGAAGGCCTTAGCGGGAATTTGATGTCCGTCCTGACAGAGGGCTACATACTCTGCGTTGAAATGACGGAAATTGAAGGGGTTTTTATCAAAACTGCCGGTGCAGGCTTCGTGATCATCCCGTCCGATAACAATGTAGCGGGGTAGAGATCCCAAAAACAGGTTGTCCTGACTGGAAATTCTAGAGCCTCTGGGTATGCTGAATGTTTTCATGGTAATTCTTTGAATGGGGTAAAGGGCATTTCCTTTCATTAAGGCCTGAGAATGGCCTAAACGAACGGCCAGAGATACAGAAACTTTTTTCACAAACAGCGAGGCACTTTTAAGCTAAAATCTCCGTCGGCTGCAGCCATCAGACAAAATTCATCTTTTGCTCTTGAAAACTTGATTCTTAAATCAACGGCATTTAGGAGTAAACACTCTTGAAAGAAAATCTCGTGATGTATTGCTCCCAAAAGACCCACCCTTTGGGAATTTCTAGTGTAACCGGCTCGAGCTATCAGCCCTCTATTTGCAGCCGGTGGAACGGCTGCGGGGTCGAAGGACTCCATACTGCCTCCTGTATCTTTGTTAAACAAGCCGGCTGCAAAATGTTTATTTAGTGTGTCTACAGAGTAATTTAGTAATCATTCCATTATTGCCCTGTAGGGGTAGGTAGAGCTGCTTTGACTGATGAGTCGATCTTCTAATGTCACATCCACTTGTGAAAAAATGGTAGCCAGAGGATAATTAATGAGAGCCACCTTGGCATCAGCTGGAATATTACCGCCATCTTTCTTGGTCACTTTGATGCTGACATTTAGCAGAGTGTTATTCAGGTCCAAGTATTGCTCACCGTGATCGGGGATAAAGAATTCTATGGGGCTGTTCTCTGTAAGGGCCGAGATCGGCATGATCTCGACATGATTTGCACTATCTATAGAAAATTGAGTCATGGGGGCCGAAAAAAGGTTGAGCTCTGTTTTTATTGCTTCAGCTGACATTCGATGTAAAAGAGCCATTTTTTTAGAAAATACTTTCACCTATTCCTTTTGCAGACCTCCTGCCTTTGCGCAGCTTCTGACTTACTGATTTTATTTTAACCGCTGACCTTGGTTTTTTAGCGGGAGGCATCCGCACACCAGGGGGTCTCTTTTTAGTTCTGCGAAACATCATGAGTCCACTGGATCCTCTTTGTTGTTCAGGATCTGATGCTGTACGTTTACTCATAATGTCCGATATAACTTCACCCACAATATTTTTCGCGGCATGTTTCAGATGTGGCTTAGCTATACTATAGCCTCTCTTCATTAGTGGTAAAACCATTCTAAACAGATTACAAAATATACCGCCAACCCCTGAACCATAAATAGTAGGGGTGCCATAATAACCGGGGAGTCCGTTCCCTACTTGATAAACATAATAAGATATATACCGGTTAGGGTCAAGTTGCGGATTGTGTAACATCTTTAAATATGTAAAGAAGATTGTACCGGTCGAAAGTGGAGTTTAACAATCACTTTACCCCAATCGAACACTATATTTTTATTCTGATCCGTCTTAATCTCAATCTGTATGTTTTCAATGTACTTCTTGGTTACAGGTACATAGTGTGGCCACGCATAATTAATTGTGATATCTCCGTCTGTTCCTTGTATATGAACTGTCCGTAGGAGTCGCACAAAACTGTCTCAGACCCTTTGAAAAGATATAATATCCGTGTACACAAACATGTAATAAAATCCTGCGTGTATGTCTACAGGCAGTGGGCTCAAATTATCTTTTGTTTCCAGCCATCTGTCAGAACGCATCCCTAATATGTAGGCTAAACTGCCTCGAGTCTTGATAGCTGACTGGGTTTCCTCACTCACAATTTTTACTGGCTTTTGAATATTGTCATAACCTAAAAACACGTTCTTAATCTTCTCATTTAAGGCCTGGTTCATCCCATAGACAACCGCTTCTATGTTATTATAGTAACGGGTTTTGATTCTGC